>BGPR01026192.1:0-21709 GCA_013235015.1 Araneus ventricosus | reverse complement strand
ATCCTGTATAACGTCTGAATTGAATTGATTGCTAACTAATCCAAACTCTAGAACAGTGCTTCCCAACTTATGGGCCTTGGCCCACCTCTTGGCCTCGAATGGCGTATTAGTGGGCCCCTAGTCAAGAGTCGAGGTCAAGGAAGATTCAAGAGTCGTCACTTGTATTTTTGCTTTATAAACAACATATTTTTATCCTTTTACAGTAAGTTTTACTAATTTCTGTCATATATGCGCGTATAATATATAAATGTATTGCATGTGTTTGCATTTTTTTACTCGTATATTTTGTTGAAGGCCGCAAAATATCTTTTATACAACAGGTGGTCCGCACAACCAAAACGCGGCGAACGATAATGGCTGAAATAGAACGTAACTTAAACAAGGAAAACATTTTCATTTATTTCAAGTATATAAATTATTGTAAATTAAAACATTCCATCGAAACGAACCAATACATACTGAAATAAAACTTTACCTATTTAAGGTGAATATTTCCAATGAAATTTATTTTATACTTTTACAAATTTATTCAAATTTCACACTTTGGTAACATAAGCGTCAAATTTCCTATAAGCAACTGAAAGACAAACCTCTCCGATGCAAGCAATTCACAAATAAAATACAACAAAGTGAGGTTTCTTTTGGGAACATTAAACTCATTTCTAGTTTGAATGTACTCACTGCATAGTATTCTTGTAATTGACTCTCTAATTCAGACACTGGTGGAGGTTAAACTTGGGTGTGAACATCCGTCGTCCCCTTCACGCAACTCTGATCATTAAGTCACAACGGTATAATATTTTCTCTTTCCAGAATATCTCCCCTGCAACTGAAACTGCGGAGAAAATCAGCCCAAACAGTAAATTCTATTCCTACACCATGACAGCTTGATTTCTGAGATGCATTCTACCGAAAAGGGAGCGGCTGAATGCGTCGGTATCCCAGTGGGACGAGGTTTTGAACAATGCATAATGCAAGCGATAATGGATTCGAAAATCGAATTTGGGAAGGAGAATGCGTTTCGCTTCGGTGATCTATGCATGTTGGTGGTGATGGAAAAAATGGAATTCGCAGCGAGTTTTCGGGCTCTAGAGTTGTTATTAGGCGGAATATATGATGTGATACAATTTTTTCTTATAGAATTGTTTCTCAATTTCCGTTTTTTGCTTAAAATGGCTTTTATGCTTTCACTTTTATGTGGAAATGACATATCATTATGTTTTGAAAAATTTAGGAATTTTTGAAAGGTAAGATGATTCGAATGTTTTGCTTATAGAAATTGTGAAAGGAGGTTTTTTTGCATTTAAAAGCTATATATCCAACCCTTATTTTTTATATATTTTTATAATTTTTAATTTGTATCTTTAACGTTTAGGACAGCAGTATAGATTTCTTCAGCAGTATAGAAATGCTTTTTATTTCGAGTGCTTTTACTGAATTGTAACTACTTTATTGAGATGAATTAGTAGTGTATTTTTCTGTTATTGCAAATAATTTCTGTTTAAAAAGCTTATGTGCTCATAGCAGTCGAAAGAAATTTGAAAGATATTCTATTTTATTTGGCAAAGTATAGTAATTCGTAAAAATGGACAAAAATGAATTATTTTATGACTCTGATTTACACTAAATAATTTAGCAGTATAAACATCCATAATTCAACAGGATTCTTGAATTCCCTATTAAGATGAACACGACCTCGTTGTAAAAACAAAATGGTTCGAAAACTGAATTCTCCATACACAGATGTGGTTCTGTTTCTCATTTAAATATTCATTTTTTAGTACTGCATCTTAATTTCTAAATTATGATTTAATCAAATTTAAATTTTAATTATTTCTTCTTTTACTTAAAAGCAACTTTCTAAATTATGGTTCATTAAATATATATATTTTTTAAATCCTAAGGTTATATTTTTCCATTTAGTTGCTAAGCTTTGATGTCATGTCAGCGAAAACTTCTAGTTAATTTAAGTGGAAGTTTTAAGAGGTTTGTATTTGGTTTAGTATGTATTAATTTAAATCATAATATTATTTTCTACTGTGTTGAAATTTAGTAAATGCGTAGCTGCTTTGTTCAATAAGAAGAGTTTTAAAGCTCATAACAATAGAAAATTATTGTGATTAAGTATGGCATTTGCTTGACAAATTCAAAACAAACAAGAAATAACTTTTAAAAAAATGTTTGGGGCTTGATTTGCCTAGTTTGTCTTCGTCTAATATGATTGTATCTGTCGTTTCATTCTGTTCGTCACGATTTTTACATTACAAAAATTACAGAAAGGATCTCAACTTAAAAAAATATCCTGTTAATAAAATCATCATTCACAAAATGACCAATGTTTTGAAATATGTTAAAACATTAGTGAAAGCATTAATTAGAAACAACCTGCAAAACCTAATATTTATCTTTGTTTAGTTGTACAAGACGTTTATAAATATACCACACTGATTATTCACAATTTTGCTTTTTTTCTGTACCCAGAAACATAAAGAAAATACGTTGTTACCAAATTGTTAAATATTGATTTTGAAGATTTATTAAGCTTTAAGAAAAAATGCATGAATTTAAATTTATATCAATGTTAAGTTAATTTTTTTAAGTAATTTTAAAATGGTGTAAAAATGGTTTGCGTTCAATAATATGCTCCGAAGTTCAGGACAAATGTTAAAATTTCGGTTAATTCTTAGTTAATTAAAGATCTAAGTAATAGCTTAAATGGGCTTTTTTTTACTTTCTCGTATACGAAGTATACAAAGAGAAAGTATTGTAATCGTCAAACAAATCGAACTCGAGGTTTTGACGAATCTCCACGTTTTTGACCTCCATGAGTCCGAAAAACACACTTTTGGGAATATATCTGTCTGTGAACACGACAACTCGAAAACTATTAGAGATGCAGGATGATATTTGGTATGTGATCTTTACACATAATTTGTAGGTTTCTATCAAATTTCGGACAAAATCCGTCTAAGGGAAGTCTGTCTGTCTGCTTTCATTTGAGCACTATAACACCAAAACTTGTATAGCTAGATGAATAAAATTTTGTTCACAGTTTTATCATCAGGAATATAGGCCCACATCAAAGTTTGTACCAAATCCGTCGAAGGGTTGAAATTTTGTCGGTCTGTATAATCGCATACTTCTGAAGACCATAACTTCTAAAAGCAATGACTTATGTAAATGAAATTTCGTTTGTAGTCTTGAAAAACCTAATTGTAGATTCGTCTGCAATTTTCGCTTAAATTGGTTTAAAAAAAGGCTTTCAAATTGCATATTCGGATTTTTCCCCCCATTCTAAGACGGCAAAAAAGGTGAGAACGCTGGAGCGTTTCCCCCACCTGTGTTAGGGAATAAAGCACATTTCTGGCTCTCGGTGTATTTTTTTCCTCGCATGTGTTTGGCGTATGCGAGAAAGTTTCGGGGAGGCCACCCCCTCTGGTTTAATGAGTTCTCAAGAAGTAACTATATGCAAAATTTGATAGTTCATATTCCAAATGACTGCCCTTTAGTGCGTTGTGTAACATTACGCATGTAATGTAACATTATTGTGTAACTTTACGCGTTTCGCGTGTCACATGAAGCAATTTACAGATAGTAAGCCAGCCTATAACCATTATCTTGTTAACACTAGAAAGACGGTAGCGGTCATTCTGACCGCAAATGAATTAAATAAAACGTTCATATTTCCTTTTCTTCCCCTTCGATTTCTTATTCGTTCATTTACTTTTCTTATTTTATTCATAAAGGCATGTAAAACAAAAATTATTTCTTTTCGCTCGTTATTTTCGAAATTATAAAGGTCGGGGTGACTGTGCTTATGGTTATTAGATTTAATCCTCCATCGGTCTCAACATTCGCACCGACAAGTTAGGGCTCTAAGCATCAGGTACTGGTGAATAGAATCATAAGTTGTATTGCTAATGCCCATTCCTTTTGGTTTTAGCATTCTAAAATTAATTAACGACCTTCTAGTGGAGGCCTAAAAGAAAAAAGTGCGGATATCGTTGCAAAAAAGTCTCGCCTTCGAGATTATTTCTATGCACTACAGTACGATATTAAGAATAAGTTATTATTTTGGAAGAAAAAAAGTTGAAACGATGAAAAGACATAAAAAAATGAAATATCTTTTACAAATTTAACTTTCCATGAAAACAAAGTCTAAAATGAGCATAATTAAGAACAAGTCAATGCCCTTTAATCAAAGAAAATACGATTAAAAGATCCATTACAGGAACTTTTGATTAGGTGAGCCGTTTAATGCACCCTGTTTGTACTAAAAATGAAGTGTTAAACAGTGATATCATTTTAAAAACTAGATTCTCCGAATGAACTGCAATGAAAAGAATTTCATATAACAAAATTATTTATTTTGTGGCGTGCTATTATTTCTCATCAATACAATGTTTCCAGTTAGAACGCAAAGTTGAATTTTTGTTTAATTTCTTTTAATTGGTATGCAGTTTCTTTCATATTTTTCTAAATACAAATTAAAATTAAGTAATAAAATTGAAAAATAATTTTAAGAAATAATATTTTGTAAATTGATTCGAGAAATATTTCATTCATGGTAAATTTTACAAAAACATGAAATTAAAAAGATTTATCTCACTGTAGTTAAGTTTCAGCCATTATTTTAAACTATTATAATACTGAAATTTAAGATTGTTGTCAATTATGTCTATCAAATGTTTGAATATTAAATTTTTAATACGGATTAATTCAATTGGAATAATAATTGGTTAAAACATGGTTATAGATTTTATTTCTTCAATTTCTCATAAAATCTCTTCAATTTAAATTTCTTTTAAAGTTTTTACTTATTTGTTTAATTTGAAGTAACAAAACTACAGAATTCTTACTAGAATTCTTTTAAATATGCCATTTTTTAATATGCTATTTGTTTCCAATCAAAATTTAAATCATTTGCTTACATTCTGATTAATTTAAGACATTTTTTCATTACCTCAAGTTTTTACTTTATTTGCCATAGCACGTAAATGCACAGAAGAACGAATAAATTACTTAATACTATAAGAATCATCATTTTTAAACTTATTTTTGGAATCATTTCATTCAAAAAAAGTAAGAAAAATTAAAAATTGTAAATAGTATAAAAATCACTTACCATACTGTTTTAAATTTACTACACGTAACTTCATCCTTCAAATCATATTTAACTTAAGTTATGTTAATGAAATGTAAAATTTTACGATAAATAAGTGAACGATTAACTTTAATTAACGTGTTAATTTACGTTAATTTTGAAATAACAAAAGAGCAATATTCTCATAATCGAATTACTTTAAATATGCCATTTTATAATATGCTTTTTGCCTCTAATCACAATTTAGACTATTTGCTTACATTTGATTAACTTCAGCCATTCTTCAGTAACGTAATGTATGAAGTTACGTGTAGAAAACTTAGAAAGGTAAGGTAAGTGGTTTTATAATATTTACAATTTTTAATTATTCTTATCATTTTTCGATTAAAATTATTGTAAAAATAAGTATAATACGATAAATCTTATAATATTAAAGGAATTTATTATTTAAACTCTTTAAATTAATAGTTATATTTTTGTATAGACAAGATGAATTTATGTAATATATGAATTATATATAATATAATAATATATTATATATAATACTACATCATAAAAATATTTTATGAGTTATTAAATGCAATCTACAATTCATTTTGTTAACAGTATCACAAGTAAATGCATTATAATCATACTAAATTGCTTTAAATAGTTATCTTTATATTCTTTATAGTTCAACATATATCCTTAATGTTAAGAAGAGTTTATTAAAACGCTCTTTATTCTAAGAACATTCTCATAATATTTTCAATGCCCAAAACAGCAAAAGATAAATTTCTAGCTATATATATATATATATATATATATATATATATATAATATAAATCCAAATATAACTAGTATATAATCATACAGAAATAAAGTAAACAAAACATATCAAGAATCAAATCCTATACTAAAAAAAAAAGTAAGAAAAAATATTTTACGTACCAGAACCGCATACACTGCCACGTCAACATCCGTCCTTCTGGTACGTAAAATATTTTTTCTTACTTTTCTCTAATGTTATCACATCGTAATTCTGTTTTAATTATTCAAAACTCCTCTCTCTCTGTTTTTTTTCTGGTTGGTTTGGCATTAGAGATGAAAATCAGTGTTTTAGGCCTTGCGGCATAACTGATTGCAAGAAAATGTCAAACTTCTATATTTAGCAATTCACAATAACTTTATCCCCTGAAGAAACGTTATTGTGCTTTTAATGCGTTTTTCATTTCACATTTTATACTCTTTCATTTTTCGATTTATACTCTCTCTCTCTATATATATATATATATATTATATATATATGTATATATTACTTTATCAGCCGGATTCGTTAAAAAATATTAGAGCAGTAGTAAAGCAATTTCACTTCAGTGCTTCAAAAATTTATAATATCTGCCCTATTTTAAATCAATTTTGTCTCACAAGTTTTCTAAATCTCTTAACAACAAGCAATAAAATTAGACTTCATATGTCTGCTTAAACACTTTCAAAGTTGAGCCGTTTCAACGTCAGCATCTTTTTCGCTTGAACAATTTTTGAGATTTTTTAAGACGGTGTTTAATTAACTATGAGTAATAAAGTGAGTTAACAAGAAACTTTTAATTAACTGTAAAGAAAGCCTTAAAAATACCCTAAATTTCTTTAAAATTTCATGGTTTAGACATTTTAAGACTTCCTTCTAAAAGATTTTAATTAGAACTTTATTTTTATAAAACACAAAACAGCAAAAGATAAAAATCAAGCTTTCTTTTCTATTTAAACTCAACAGGATTTGCACCATTTTCCCCATCATCCTTGTCGGTCTGCGAGCATTAATGCGCATGAATTTTTAGAAAGAGGCGTATCGCCGCCTACATAAATCTTCCACTACCTGAAGAGTAATGTCTTCTTGCTTCTGCTATCATGGAACACTCTTTTCGCCAACTTCACTTCACTTTACGAGGCGGATAGAGTGTTATCGTTTTCTGCAGCGCATGGAAGGGGTGATCAGAGCTTTGTGAATATCCTCCGTACGCTCATATTTTATCGATTTCGAATTTTACTCCGATAGAAATGAGTTAGTGGGGGTGGGCTGGGGGAGGAGAATTTTGAGACCCTCCAAAAGAATAAATCATTTGAGCTAGAAGTATTCGAAGTTCTACTGTGTCATATAGAAAAGCAATTTAGAAAAATGGGGAATTTATGTTGGGGTGCTTGTATAAAGGCCTTGCATATGTCATGGAAGGCAATTTTCGAGTACAAGTTATTACTTATTTAAAAATGAGTGTCAGAGATGTCAAATGCTGTCTTGATCCCTAAGGAATTTTTAATTAGACATAAACATTGAAACTTTCTTAGCAGAGGAAGGTTACCGTATTTAGAATACCCAAACCTTTGAGATGTATAATGATCTTGAAATAATTTTGATTATAAAAATATTATATTTTTTGTAGTTTATTTATCTTCAGCAATTTAACTGTCCTCTTAAGTAATAGACTTCATAACAGTGAAAAATAGCGTATTAAATTGTGACATCGGTCCAACTAAAGTGATACTGAATAAGTATAACTGATTTTCAATATCTGTGGGCGCAATTAAGACAAAGGTATTTCATGATTCTCAAATTCCTATAAGAAAAATGTACAGACCTAAGAATGATCAATCGCCATGTATTAACCCAAGTATGACATTTTATGGACTGTATTATATTTTTTTTTCATTTGCTTCCTCACATAAGTTTCCAAATCAGTTTTTTCCTTTTGAATCAACATTTGATGTCTAAAATGTCCCTTTATTATGGATTTTTTCTTTGGCTAGTTCCACTTACTAGTTATTGTAACTGCTTTTTCTCTAGTTCGAAATAATAGACCCTTTGGTTTGCCTAGCCAATTCATTGGATTGTGTGGACCAATCTTAATAATTTTTGAATTATTAACAGTAATTATACTTTAAATGTGCTACGATGGTTTTAGCCAAAGATAATAATAATTTTCCATTAACACGTATAAAATAAGGTCACTTTATGGCCACGTTAATAACGTTAGGTGACCTGAATCATTTGAAATTTTCAATCTACTCATCATCGCGCAATTCCTCCCCGAAACGGATTCATCAATTCTTTCACCTGATTTAAATCTATATATTTAAAATAATTTGCCAAAATCAGATGGTCAGTGGCCCAACTCCATCCACTGGACCGATTTGAATAATTTTTATTTCGTATGGAAGCTTATGACGTCTGGATATGTCATTAAGGGTCGCCTGACAACTTTCATTTCGACCCACAACTTTCCATTTTCGAGAGGAATCGAAAAAACACTATTCCATTGCACATTCTCTATGGAAAAACATTGACAGAGTCGTCCATCTCCAACCAGCAGACCGATTTCGACAATTTTTATTTCATATGGAAATTTTTGACATCTAGATATGCCATCAATGGCCAAATGACCCCCACCACCTTCCCTTTTCGAGAGAAATCGAAAAGAACCTACTCAGTGTACATTCTGTATGGGGAAACACCATGACAGTGTGGCCCAGCCTCAACCCTGGGCTCATTAGGATTATTTTTCTTTCATATAAAAGCTTATGACCCCTAGGTATGTCATCTATTGTCTCCTTTCACTGACCACCCTTCATTTTTGAGATATATTGCAAAATAAAACTTTGGAACAGTCAATCAGACTCTAGAACCGCCAATTCGCCAATTTATTTCGCCAAGCTGCAAGCATAGCTACACGCTATTAATATGACGGGCTGTCGCCAAAGGCGGCTAATAATTGTTTATTTCTTGCTTTCAATTTTCAACGGAAATAACTCAGAACTGTTTAATAGAAACTTAAGAAACGCGAACCTCCTGCAATAGTTATATTCTTCCGAATTAGAACAGCCAAAATGGAATGAAAGCTGTAAGTGTCTAGAGTTTAATCATTATGCAATTCACAACTGACATAGTCGAAAGGCATGTCTAAACAAGTTGTTTAGTGCTTTAAATAGCTTCCGAGTCGTGAATATTTTTTTTAAATGCATTAACTTTTCTAGTATACATTTGGAAGTATGTAAATGGTAAATTACGTATTCTTTACTATTTAGACAGGAAGCCCAATCAAAAATATTTTATATTATAAAAATTCAATAAGTAATATTGATAGGAACATAACACATAAAATAAGGACTCAATAAAATTTCAGTTTTTTTTATCATAAAATTTTAGTAGATATATTTATTTGTCAATTTAATTGAACTACACCGATTTAGCTCTATTTACTTACTTTAAATAAAATCATAAGAAAGGCGCAGTTCGGGTCCGCGCCGTAGATTTTTCGTGAAAACGTCGAGGTAAACAAGGGTTTCGAATTAATATGTAATTTAATTATCAATCTCTTTAATACAATATTTACACAGAGTAGTATAATCGTTACAGAATAGATAAATCACAAGTTTACGGCATGTAGCAAGGGTCTGTGGTAGCTTGTGATTTTTCTAATCTGTAACCATTACTCTGTGTAAATATTGTATTAAAGAGATTGATAATTAAATTACATATTAATACGAAACGCTTGTTTTATGATTTTTTTCCCGACGTTTTCATAAAAATACTACTGCGCTGACCCGAACTGCGCCTTTCTTATGTTTTATTTAGAGTATCTTTTGGTGGCGCCATCTGTCGACAGTATATAGAACTACATTTCGAGTATGCGCAGTAGAATATTATTCAGTACATATGCTCATATTTCCCGTAATATTCAAATTTCTGAATTCAAATTTTAATACAATGTTTCTTTGTATTGTCAAGTATTCTGTAAGTTTCGTAGAATTCAAAAGAAAACTCTGCATGTTATAATCCAAAAACATGCAGAGTTTGAAATTTTCAATTTAATACCGAATTTTAATTATATTCTCATAAATATTTTTATTGACTCACTTTGGGTCCTAGTAATACTCCTCAAGCTCTTTAAATTGCACCAGAATCAACCTGCCAGCTAAACGCGTTTCCTCGCTACACTTATTTATAACCTTACATGAAGCTGATTCATAATTCTGTTCTATGCTATGATTCATATGCTGTTTTTTATATCTTCTTTGAATATTTATGTTTCTCCGATAGGAATGTGAAACTCTGAAACTGAAGAAGGAAAATCATGAAAAGCATGATTGCTACTTGCATTTATATCGATACGGAGTCAAAAAGTGGTGTTTTGGGCTTAACTTTAAAAAGTCCTTTCCTTGAAACACATTAAATGTTCTTGAGCTACTATGATTTCTTGGTTAGTTTAAATTGAAAAACAGAAATGTTTTCTTTTTGAAATTCTCAGAAGTAGTTTCTTTGCATTGGACGAATTTTAAATTAGAGTTTGGATGCAAAACCTTAGACAAATTGAAATGGAACGACAGTTTTGCATCAGTACTCGAATATGAGATATTTGCAATCCAAATTGACTTTTAAGCTCCAGGCATGAATGTTGCTTCGGTTCTTTAACGAATTGAACAAGATACCAATGCAAATTTTGTGGAGTTTTCCAGAGATTTTTCCGCTTTCTCATTCAAAAGAAAGTGTAATTTCGGTGGATCGTGATATTTCCAAAAAGAATTCTACATTTCTTCTTCTTTTTTATACTTATTTCATCTAGGGCAGTAAGATTTCGTATGAGCAAATATTTTGCATTGCATGGTATGCTAGTGCGGGATATTCTTTATCCTTCATTGCAGAGATTCAGAGAATTTGGATTGCAATGTATAATAAATGCGCTAAACAAAAAAATTTCTAAATAAAATATTATTTATTATATAAAAGTATTATTTTAGTAGAATATATTAAGTTGGTTTAATTTTTCTTCGGTTGTTTCTCAAGCAGAATAAGTATTTTTTACATATGTAGAACAGTTATAATTAACAAAATTTAATAAAGATATTAAATATAAATTAATTAATCAAAAATTAAATCAGGTCATAAAGGGTATACGATTTATAATCTTACCCTTGACAGAAAAATTTGTCTATTTTAGAACTTCTATAGCGAGTGGGCTTCGAAGAAGTTCGTCAGTGAGGTTCTCATTCATTCCTTCCATTTTGAATATTTTTCTTTTACTTTCTAAATTATATTTTATGTGTTTTAAATATTAATCGTTGTAATTTTTTGTTGATGCAATCACTTGAGGCTGCTGCGTTGAGCGCGCTAAAAAGGTGTATTGTTATCGCTTTTGTTTAAATCTTCTGTTTCATATTTATACTTTTTTCTTTTTTAACTTGTTGTTTAGTATTTCTATTATTCACATATGTAGAGCTATTTTAAATACGCGATTTAAAATATTCTCGTTTTTAACAAAATGCTGTAATTGAGTCATAACTTTACTATCACTGAAGACTTTACACTACGACACACCCCTGACTCCAGAGATAAAAATTTCCGGTTTGCAGTTTGGATAAATGTACGCAGAAACTTTATTAAAGAAAAAAAAGTGTTACATACAGTGTTTTAACATCGTCGAAAAACATGTGAAAATTATGAAAACGATGAAAAATGTGTTTACATATGAAAAGAAAGACTCGCGAAGCAAAACAATTTTAAGACAGGTCCCAAAAGTTCGCTGCATCTATATGCTTGTAGGACGACTTATTAGGGTCCTAGGTATTAAACCTCTAGAGGGTCTTACTCCATAAATCTGAGGTTTTGGTGAAGGAGAAAAATCTGTGTTGGTGTCGGATGAATTGGTTGCGCCCGGTGGCTGTTTTATGATGTTCTCATTTTCAGTGAGGAAAGATGCGAGTTTAGCTATATTTTTTCTTGATAGTTTATTTGAAAGTACGCTTTTCTACCAAAGTTGAGTATTTTCTGCACATGATAAGATAACGTCTAGTGACAAGAAGTTGCGTAGTGGTGAGCTCCTTTTCCCAGCATGCGCAGGTATCTGAATGGTGAGGCTGGAATCTACAGAGATAGCTGGGAAAAGGACCGTGGCCTGTAGCGAAGAGGATGGATTCTCTTGACCATGAAGCTGGGGTTAGAGTGACTTTAGAGAGCATATTAAAAATTGCTCTCCCGGTCTCGCCTGAATCTGAGTCTTGTTGCCATTTATTGAGAAAGAGGTTCCTAAGCATTTTTTCATGTGACATTTCGGGGCCCGAAGATGGAGGTAAGACCCTTCTTTAGTAGTTCGTTTGGCTAGGTTGCCTGCTGCCTCGTTACCGATTAAACCAACATGCGCCTTAATCCAGTTAAGTTGCATTGATGGGTTCTGAAGAAGGGCTTGTTGTGTTTCTTGGATTAGTGGGAGACTGCTATATCTGCAAGTATATCCCTGTGTTCCAAATTATTGGCTTAATTAAGATGCTTTCGGAATTTTCTATACCTTATTGCGTATACCTTAGCATTTAAATGGTGTTGGCTTGTACAAATAGGCTTTAAATGGGATATAATATTTTATCCATGGGCAGGCTAAGAGCTGGAAATAAGAATATTAAATAATTTAGCATTGAACTTGAAAATTTCATGTATTTTAAATAACGCATTGAGCTCTGAAAATTGTATATAGCAATAATTTAATAGAGACAATAAAATTAACATGAAATTCTGTAGCACACATTATGCATTATTTTAAAAATAGTTGTAAATAATACAACGATCTCGTAAAATATTAAATTGTTATGAAATGCGAAGATTGAATTCTGTTTTATTTTCGTAATTTAATGATTTTTTTTATTTTAAGTAATTTTCAATAATTCGCTGCTTTGCACATATATTTAGAGGTATTAAGATTCTGAAGAACTATCACCACTGTAGGCATTGGGACTGCGACGTTTTATCGAGGGTGAAGATATTTCGAGTTTTATGATATATCTGGTTAAATCTAACGTTATATGAGATGGAATTTCATTCAAGTGGCTGTTTTACAGGAGTATCATAATGAAAACTTCAACAGTCGTTAAAATGCCATAATTAACTAGGCCTGAAAAATACAGCCCAAACTTCAAAGACCACGACAGAAATTTTTTAATTTTAGAAATAAAAGTATTTCTATTTCAAACTCTTTCTCTTCGACAATCTAATGAAGATTTCTTTTCTTGTAGTAAGTTTTGCTCTTACACAGATCTCAGCGATATTCATCCGGCGAAAAATGAAAACAAAAAAAATTCAATAGCAAACTGAGAGAAACCTTCGTTTGTGAAAGAAGAATAGATATTCATTACCGAAAAACTTTTTTCTTTCTAACACAAAAGAAGAAAGGCACGATTTAGACGAAAGAAAAATTCTAAATTATGATCCAAATATCCCTGAGATCTGACTTCAATTATTCTCTTCGCTGGAAGTTAGCTCCAAGCACGCAATCCATTTTTTTTGTCCCATTTCGGTTTAATATAATGATTTTTAAAAAATAATTTCTTTCTCGTATACCTTATTAATTTCTTGCTCATTTTTTAAAATTTTTCAGTTGTTAAAAACACAGCTTTCGGGAATATTCAGCAATTAAAAACTTTTCAGTGACAGTAAATTGATATTTCTTTCACTTTTTTCAATTTTAAACATTTTCTCCATTCGCCAATAATTTTAATTTTTTATTGGATGGCATCTAGAAAAATTCTCTTATTCCTTTCTTCGAAATCATTGTAATAATTTGGCAGTTAATTGGAAGCTACACTAAAGAAACCTAAGCATGAAGGTAAATAACAAAGAATGCTACAATTTCTTTTTTACATCGATAATGTTGTTGTATTTGAAAAATAATTATTTTGACTGATAATTAAATAAATAGACAAAATATTTCTAAGATAAGTTATACAAAGCTCAAAGTGGAAGATGTCAACTAAACAAAAATTCTAATTATGAATTATAACCTTTCGTTTTATGTTATTTTAAGAATATCAAGCATTGCTTTAGGAAGAATTCTGGAGTAATTCCCAAACAATTCTACAATTCGTAATTAAATTAGTGGAAATGCAAAACCATGATTAAAATATAAGGTTTTCTAAGCCTTTTTAATGTGGAAAATTACATATACATGTACAAGAAGCATTTCGACTCTATTACATTTTTTAAAGGATTTTGAATTTTGGAAAAATGAAACTATTCGTTAGCACTAATTTCAATGCGTGTATACATTGAGATGATTTCATTTTTCGTCACGTGACACAATGCACCATGTAGAGAGAATATTAAAAAGTAGGCCAAAACTTTAACGAGGCATTGATGCCGCAAAATAAACCATTTACTAAGAATTACAATATAAAATAAGAAAAAAAAGCTTTAAGCTTTATTCTGTATTTTTCAAACCCTCTCTTCCTATCGTTGTTCACAAGAAAGTTATAGCCATTTGAAATCGGTGAATTGTTTTGAATAGCCATTTGAAATCGGTGAATTGTTTTGAATAGCCATTTGAATTCGGTGAATTTTTTTGAATAGCCATTTGAATTCGGTGCAATTGTTTTGAATATCCATTTAATATCGGTGAATTGTTTTTAATAGCCATTTGAAATCGGTGCAATTGTTTTAAATGATCCTGTATAACGTCTGAATTGAATTGATTGCTAACTAATCCAAACTCTAGAACAGTGCTTCCCAACTTATGGGCCTTGGCCCACCTCTTGGCCTCGAATGGCGTATTAGTGGGCCCCTAGTCAAGAGTCGAGGTCAAGGAAGATTCAAGAGTCGTCACTTGTATTTTTGCTTTATAAACAACATATTTTTATCCTTTTACAGTAAGTTTTACTAATTTCTGTCATATATGCGCGTATAATATATAAATGTATTGCATGTGTTTGCATTTTTTTACTCGTATATTTTGTTGAAGGCCGCAAAATATCTTTTATACAACAGGTGGTCCGCACAACCAAAACGCGGCGAACGATAATGGCTGAAATAGAACGTAACTTAAACAAGGAAAAATTTTCATTTATTTCAAGTATATAAATTATTGTAAATTAAAACATTCCATCGAAACGAACCAATACAGACTGAAATAAAACTTTACCTATTTAAGGTGAATATTTCCAATGAAATTTATTTTATACTTTTACAAATTTATTCAAATTTCACACTTTGGTAACATAAGCGTCAAATTTCCTATAAGCAACTGAAAGACAAACCTCTCCGATGCAAGCAATTCACAAATAAAATACAACAAAGTGAGGTTTCTTTTGGGAACATTAAACTCATTTCTAGTTTGAATGTACTCACTGCATAGTATTCTTGTAATTGACTCTCTAATTCAGACACTGGTGGAGGTTAAACTTGGGTGTGAACATCCGTCGTCCCCTTCACGCAACTCTGATCATTAAGTCACAACGGTATAATATTTTCTCTTTCCAGAATATCTCCCCTGCAACTGAAACTGCGGAGAAAATCAGCCCAAACAGTAAATTCTATTCCTACACCATGACAGCTTGATTTCTGAGATGCATTCTACCGAAAAGGGAGCGGCTGAATGCGTCGGTATCCCAGTGGGACGAGGTTTTGAACAATGCATAATGCAAGCGATAATGGATTCGAAAATCGAATTTGGGAAGGAGAATGCGTTTCGCTTCGGTGATCTATGCATGTTGGTGGTGATGGAAAAAATGGAATTCGCAGCGAGTTTTCGGGCTCTAGAGTTGTTATTAGGCGGAATATATGATGTGATACAATTTTTTCTTATAGAATTGTTTCTCAATTTCCGTTTTTTGCTTAAAATGGCTTTTATGCTTTCACTTTTATGTGGAAATGACATATCATTATGTTTTGAAAAATTTAGGAATTTTTGAAAGGTAAGATGATTCGAATGTTTTGCTTATAGAAATTGTGAAAGGAGGTTTTTTTGCATTTAAAAGCTATATATCCAACCCTTATTTTTTATATATTTTTATAATTTTTAATTTGTATCTTTAACGTTTAGGACAGCAGTATAGATTTCTTCAGCAGTATAGAAATGCTTTTTATTTCGAGTGCTTTTACTGAATTGTAACTACTTTATTGAGATGAATTAGTAGTGTATTTTTCTGTTATTGCAAATAATTTCTGTTTAAAAAGCTTATGTGCTCATAGCAGTCGAAAGAAATTTGAAAGATATTCTATTTTATTTGGCAAAGTATAGTAATTCGTAAAAATGGACAAAAATGAATTATTTTATGACTCTGATTTACACTAAATAATTTAGCAGTATAAACATCCATAATTCAACAGGATTCTTGAATTCCCTATTAAGATGAACACGACCTCGTTGTAAAAACAAAATGGTTCGAAAACTGAATTCTCCATACACAGATGTGGTTCTGTTTCTCATTTAAATATTCATTTTTTAGTACTGCATCTTAATTTCTAAATTATGATTTAATCAAATTTAAATTTTAATTATTTCTTCTTTTACTTAAAAGCAACTTTCTAAATTATGGTTCATTAAATATATATATTTTTTAAATCCTAAGGTTATATTTTTCCATTTAGTTGCTAAGCTTTGATGTCATGTCAGCGAAAACTTCTAGTTAATTTAAGTGGAAGTTTTAAGAGGTTTGTATTTGGTTTAGTATGTATTAATTTAAATCATAATATTATTTTCTACTGTGTTGAAATTTAGTAAATGCGTAGCTGCTTTGTTCAATAAGAAGAGTTTTAAAGCTCATAACAATAGAAAATTATTGTGATTAAGTATGGCATTTGCTTGACAAATTCAAAACAAACAAGAAATAACTTTTAAAAAAATGTTTGGGGCTTGATTTGCCTAGTTTGTCTTCGTCTAATATGATTGTATCTGTCGTTTCATTCTGTTCGTCACGATTTTTACATTACAAAAATTACAGAAAGGATCTCAACTTAAAAAAATATCCTGTTAATAAAATCATCATTCACAAAATGACCAATGTTTTGAAATATGTTAAAACATTAGTGAAAGCATTAATTAGAAACAACCTGCAAAACCTAATATTTATCTTTGTTTAGTTGTACAAGACGTTTATAAATATACCACACTGATTATTCACAATTTTGCTTTTTTTCTGTACCCAGAAACATAAAGAAAATACGTTGTTACCAAATTGTTAAATATTGATTTTGAAGATTTATTAAGCTTTAAGAAAAAATGCATGAATTTAAATTTATATCAATGTTAAGTTAATTTTTTTAAGTAATTTTAAAATGGTGTAAAAATGGTTTGCGTTCAATAATATGCTCCGAAGTTCAGGACAAATGTTAAAATTTCGGTTAATTCTTAGTTAATTAAAGATCTAAGTAATAGCTTAAATGGGCTTTTTTTTACTTTCTCGTATACGAAGTATACAAAGAGAAAGTATTGTAATCGTCAAACAAATCGAACTCGAGGTTTTGACGAATCTCCACGTTTTTGACCTCCATGAGTCCGAAAAACACACTTTTGGGAATATATCTGTCTGTGAACACGACAACTCGAAAACTATTAGAGATGCAGGATGATATTTGGTATGTGATCTTTACACATAATTTGTAGGTTTCTATCAAATTTCGGACAAAATCCGTCTAAGGGAAGTCTGTCTGTCTGCTTTCATTTGAGCACTATAACACCAAAACTTGTATAGCTAGATGAATAAAATTTTGTTCACAGTTTTATCATCAGGAATATAGGCCCACATCAAAGTTTGTACCAAATCCGTCGAAGGGTTGAAATTTTGTCGGTCTGTATAATCGCATACTTCTGAAGACCATAACTTCTAAAAGCAATGACTTATGTAAATGAAATTTCGTTTGTAGTCTTGAAAAACCTAATTGTAGATTCGTCTGCAATTTTCGCTTAAATTGGTTTAAAAAAAGGCTTTCAAATTGCATATTCGGATTTTTCCCCCCATTCTAAGACGGCAAAAAAGGTGAGAACGCTGGAGCGTTTCCCCCACCTGTGTTAGGGAATAAAGCACATTTCTGGCTCTCGGTGTATTTTTTTCCTCGCATGTGTTTGGCGTATGCGAGAAAGTTTCGGGGAGGCCACCCCCTCTGGTTTAATGAGTTCTCAAGAAGTAACTATATGCAAAATTTGATAGTTCATATTCCAAATGACTGCCCTTTAGTGCGTTGTGTAACATTACGCATGTAATGTAACATTATTGTGTAACTTTACGCGTTTCGCGTGTCACATGAAGCAATTTACAGATAGTAAGCCAGCCTATAACCATTATCTTGTTAACACTAGAAAGACGGTAGCGGTCATTCTGACCGCAAATGAATTAAATAAAACGTTCATATTTCCTTTTCTTCCCCTTCGATTTCTTATTCGTTCATTTACTTTTCTTATTTTATTCATAAAGGCATGTAAAACAAAAATTATTTCTTTTCGCTCGTTATTTTCGAAATTATAAAGGTCGGGGTGACTGTGCTTATGGTTATTAGATTTAATCCTCCATCGGTCTCAACATTCGCACCGACAAGTTAGGGCTCTAAGCATCAGGTACTGGTGAATAGAATCATAAGTTGTATTGCTAATGCCCATTCCTTTTGGTTTTAGCATTCTAAAATTAATTAACGACCTTCTAGTGGAGGCCTAAAAGAAAAAAGTGCGGATATCGTTGCAAAAAAGTCTCGCCTTCGAGATTATTTCTATGCACTACAGTACGATATTAAGAATAAGTTATTATTTTGGAAGAAAAAAAGTTGAAACGATGAAAAGACATAAAAAAATGAAATATCTTTTACAAATTTAACTTTCCATGAAAACAAAGTCTAAAATGAGCATAATTAAGAACAAGTCAATGCCCTTTAATCAAAGAAAATACGATTAAAAGATCCATTACAGGAACTTTTGATTAGGTGAGCCGTTTAATGCACCCTGTTTGTACTAAAAATGAAGTGTTAAACAGTGATATCATTTTAAAAACTAGATTCTCCGAATGAACTGCAATGAAAAGAATTTCATATAACAAAATTATTTATTTTGTGGCGTGCTATTATTTCTCATCAATACAATGTTTCCAGTTAGAACGCAAAGTTGAATTTTTGTTTAATTTCTTTTAATTGGTATGCAGTTTCTTTCATATTTTTCTAAATACAAATTAAAATTAAGTAATAAAATTGAAAAATAATTTTAAGAAATAATATTTTGTAAATTGATTCGAGAAATATTTCATTCATGGTAAATTTTACAAAAACATGAAATTAAAAAGATTTATCTCACTGTAGTTAAGTTTCAGCCATTATTTTAAACTATTATAATACTGAAATTTAAGATTGTTGTCAATTATGTCTATCAAATGTTTGAATATTAAATTTTTAATACGGATTAATTCAATTGGAATAATAATTGGTTAAAACATGGTTATAGATTTTATTTCTTCAATTTCTCATAAAATCTCTTCAATTTAAATTTCTTTTAAAGTTTTTACTTATTTGTTTAATTTGAAGTAACAAAACTACAGAATTCTTACTAGAATTCTTTTAAATATGCCATTTTTTAATATGCTATTTGTTTCCAATCAAAATTTAAATCATTTGCTTACATTCTGATTAATTTAAGACATTTTTTCATTACCTCAAGTTTTTACTTTATTTGCCATAGCACGTAAATGCACAGAAGAACGAATAAATTACTTAATACTATAAGAATCATCATTTTTAAACTTATTTTTGGAATCATTTCATTCAAAAAAAGTAAGAAAAATTAAAAATTGTAAATAGTATAAAAATCACTTACCATACTGTTTTAAATTTACTACACGTAACTTCATCCTTCAAATCATATTTAACTTAAGTTATGTTAATGAAATGTAAAATTTTACGATAAATAAGTGAACGATTAACTTTAATTAACGTGTTAATTTACGTTAATTTTGAAATAACAAAAGAGCAATATTCTCATAATCGAATTACTTTAAATATGCCATTTTATAATATGCTTTTTGCCTCTAATCACAATTTAGACTATTTGCTTACATTTGATTAACTTCAGCCATTCTTCAGTAACGTAATGTATGAAGTTACGTGTAGAAAACTTAGAAAGGTAAGGTAAGTGGTTTTATAATATTTACAATTTTTAATTATTCTTATCATTTTTCGATTAAAATTATTGTAAAAATAAGTATAATACGATAAATCTTATAATATTAAAGGAATTTATTATTTAAACTCTTTAAATTAATAGTTATATTTTTGTATAGACAAGATGAATTTATGTAATATATGAATTATATATAATATAATAATATATTATATATAATACTACATCATAAAAATATTTTATGAGTTATTAAATGCAATCTACAATTCATTTTGTTAACAGTATCACAAGTAAATGCATTATAATCATACTAAATTGCTTTAAATAGTTATCTTTATATTCTTTATAGTTCAACATATATCCTTAATGTTAAGAAGAGTTTATTAAAACGCTCTTTATTCTAAGAACATTCTCATAATATTTTCAATGCCCAAAACAGCAAAAGATAAATTTCTAGCTATATATATATATATATATATATATATATATATATAATATAAATCCAAATATAACTAGTATATAATCATACAGAAATAAAGTAAACAAAACATATCAAGAATCAAATCCTATACTAAAAAAAAAAGTAAGAAAAAATATTTTACGTACCAGAACCGCATACACTGCCACGTCAACATCCGTCCTTCTGGTACGTAAAATATTTTTTCTTACTTTTCTCTAATGTTATCACATCGTAATTCTGTTTTAATTATTCAAAACTCCTCTCTCTCTGTTTTTTTTCTGGTTGGTTTGGCATTAGAGATGAAAATCAGTGTTTTAGGCCTTGCGGCATAACTGATTGCAAGAAAATGTCAAACTTCTATATTTAGCAATTCACAATAACTTTATCCCCTGAAGAAACGTTATTGTGCTTTTAATGCGTTTTTCATTTCACATTTTATACTCTTTCATTTTTCGATTTATACTCTCTCTCTCTATATATATATATATATATTATATATATATGTATATATTACTTTATCAGCCGGATTCGTTAAAAAATATTAGAGCAGTAGTAAAGCAATTTCACTTCAGTGCTTCAAAAATTTATAATATCTGCCCTATTTTAAATCAATTTTGTCTCACAAGTTTTCTAAATCTCTTAACAACAAGCAATAAAATTAGACTTCATATGTCTGCTTAAACACTTTCAAAGTTGAGCCGTTTCAACGTCAGCATCTTTTTCGCTTGAACAATTTTTGAGATTTTTTAAGACGGTGTTTAATTAACTATGAGTAATAAAGTGAGTTAACAAGAAACTTTTAATTAACTGTAAAGAAAGCCTTAAAAATACCCTAAATTTCTTTAAAATTTCATGGTTTAGACATTTTAAGACTTCCTTCTAAAAGATTTTAATTAGAACTTTATTTTTATAAAACACAAAACAGCAAAAGATAAAAATCAAGCTTTCTTTTCTATTTAAACTCAACAGGATTTGCACCATTTTCCCCATCATCCTTGTCGGTCTGCGAGCATTAATGCGCATGAATTTTTAAGAAAGAGGCGTATCGCCGCCTACATAAATCTTCCACTACCTGAAGAGTAATGTCTTCTTGCTTCTGCTATCATGGAACACTCTTTTCGCCAACTTCACTTCACTTTACGATGCGGATAGAGTGTTATCGTTTTCTGCAGCGCATGGAAGGGGTGATCAGAGCTTTGTGAATATCCTCCGTACGCTCATATTTTATCGATTTCGAATTTTACTCCGATAGAAATGAGTTAG
>BGPR01026191.1:0-21710 GCA_013235015.1 Araneus ventricosus | reverse complement strand
CTGTTGTATTACTTTACGTTCAGTTACGTATTGCTAGGTCTTTTAAAACGCTTGCAATAAGTGTTTTCATTATATATCGCTTTTGAACTGTCTGATTTAAACTTATTTTCGTTATTTTTTATTAGTGGTAATCTTTTATGGTCGAAATTTCTATTGCGAAGTTTGAGGCTTGTAAACAAACAATGGCCGGTGGCCGTGACTGAGTGGGAACAGGTGGGAGTCTTTATTGCTATCTAAATGTAGGCCGGAGTATAGGTGATAGGCGACAAAATTTAGAAATTTAGTTACAAAATTGGCTAACTGGAGTATTTATATATATATATATATATATATATATATATTAATTCCTAGTTTTAGGCAACTAAAACGAATTAAAAATTTAATTTTTACCCCAAAAAGTAAGGGGTGACTGTCTCCCTCACTTCCCATTTCTCCGCCTCGGACAATATGGGTCAAGATAAGCTTTGTAATAAGAAAACCGCATGAGTGAGGGAAAATAGAATGGCCATGTGGTATAGTGTCAGACGAAACGAAACGATTGGGTGTGGAGTACGTCGTGGCCCGCAGGGCCACGTACCTCCAGTCGGCAAGCTTTGGACATGACACACTTAGGTTCAACAGAAGTGCGAAGATTCTCAGGATCAAGTCAGGAGAGGCGGAGAGGTCTTCAGTCGACTCCAGCGGAAGCTGGAATGAGGAGGAGGGGGTGGAGCCAATTTAAGTAGTCTTACAGGAGTTGTCTTGTCGGCCAATCAGGAGACTCTGTAGGCTGTAGGGTGGAGAAGAGGAGGAAGCTTTCTTGTCGGGGAGTATTAGAGATTGCAGGAGGAGCACTTTTTAATTAAAGATTTGGAGTAGAAGATTAAATCTATCCTGTTTATCTTTGCAATGTTTAAGTTGTTTACTGATTTCTAATATATTAGGAAATTCTTTTAAGGCGTCTTTGATTATTTTTATTGCGTTTAGAAGGTCGGAAACTTCGTTCATGTCTTGGTTTGTGGGTTCCTTGGTTTCGATGAGTTTTCTATGGGGAGGGGGATCTGAGATTGGGGTATTTTTAACTTTTTGGGCGTAAGTTTGTCTGTTATTAATTCTGGTTATGTTGGGGAATTTTGGGCATCCTCGCCATGAAGCGAGATGTCCTGTTTCTAGGCAATTTATGCATTTTGGGCTCTCA
This sequence comes from Araneus ventricosus, assembly GCA_013235015.1. NCBI lineage: Eukaryota > Metazoa > Arthropoda > Arachnida > Araneae > Araneidae > Araneus > Araneus ventricosus. Next base: position 20,533 of record BGPR01026191.1, on the reverse strand, counting down.
ATGCGAGTTTTGATATCACAATTTCTAGTTTCGTGATTTTTTGAGCATTTTATGCATCGTGCTTGGCACATGCAATTCCTGGCGCTATGGTAAAATCTAGAGCATTTAAAACAAATAGTGGCTTTGTTTTTCTTTCGGTAGCTTTCGATTTTTACGCTGAGATGGTTGATACTTTTTAGGTTAAAGATATTGGTGTAGTTTCCCTTTTTTGCAATTTCAACGAGGAAAATTGGGTGAAAAGATTTAAGTTTGTAATTCCTAAGTTGGCTGATTCTGATTACTTTAAAATTTTGATTTTCAAGATCTTGCTGAATTAATTCTTTGCTATGGTCGATAGGGAGTCTTTTAATGATTATTTTGAGGGGCCTGTCTTCGCGTTTTTCAGAAAGAACATATTCTTTGTTAGTTTCGTTTAGGTAGCTTATTATTTTATTTCTATTTTCTTCCGTGTCCGCGGTGATGCTTATGAAGCCTTTTACCAACTTGTTAGTGGTTTTTGGAAATTTATTTGCTATTTCTTGCAGAGTTAGGTTGTAGTTTGAATCCATGAGAAGATTAATGGCTGGGATATCGTTTTCAGATTTTTTAACTTCGTCTTGTTCTTTTTGCTTGTCAACTTCCATTAATTGCTCAAATTTATTTTCTAGTTGGATTTCGGGAGTTGAATTTATTTTGCGAATTTTAGCTGCTTTTTTCGGGGAAATGACTTCGAATTTTTCGTTAGAGAAGCGAGTGCTCCTTACCTGTGTTTCTCTCTGGTGTATAATACACGGCTGTTTTGGGCAGGGCCCAGTTCTGTATATTTCGTCTTCCAGGAGTTCTATCTTTTCTTGGATGTCATTTCTGTGGAGGGTTAGTTTTATACATTCTGCGGAGTTTCCTTGTCCTGCTTGGTGAAGGTATAGTGTCAGAGAAATCGAACGATATTTATAACACGAGCGCCACCATAGAGCTATAAATAAACATAATATTATTCATACCTCCATGAGCGCCACCTACACCAGATTTAAGAAGTCGAAACACGATTCCGTATGTGTTCTCACAGTGTGACTCTAAATATCCTTTCAGTTTCGACTCTGGCCTGCATTTTGTTTTGTGGGTTTGAATTCTGTCAAAAGATTTCAATGAGAGTAATAATCTCTTAGAGAAATAATTAATTTTGAATTTCTATTCAGAGACAGATTAGATTCTAAGAGATTTTTGAACTTGACAGGGATTCATATTGTGACCGAAACTCTCTCACCCTCTTGTTACATGAAAATCTGTTATCATATCATTCCCAGAAATGGAAGGGAATCGCTAATGAATCTTTCAGTCCTTTTTTTATTGACTCATGTACATCGGCAATAAATCTGCTAAATATCACTAAGTGGACTTGTTTCCTACTTGACGATATAAATGCCTAAAGGTCTGAGTGAAGTGCGAACATCTCTGTTACTCACAAATCTTTCTCTGCTTCTAATATTTTTCACAAATTTCTGACGTCACCCAAGATTTTTTTGTTAAAGCCATAATCATCTTTCAAAGATTTTGTGCCTTTGAAACATCTTGGATTTTTGCTTCTTCGGATAACTAAGTAGACTATTTTCAAACCGGTCTGCAAAAATCGGTGTGTGTGCAAGTAGCCTAAGGGGGCCCGCTTGCCATCGGGCAAGCTGACTCCGCCACTGCCTGTGATAATCAAATGCCAATTTTGCATTTGATTTCATCATTTTTAGTTAATTAAATTAATTAATATTTATATCCATGTATGCGTTAGCTGTATAGCGTTTTCATTCTTAAAAAAAAAAAAAAATACTCTCTCTACAAAGAACCCCACCCCTTTTCTTTTTTCTTTCTCTTTTCTCCTGCCGATCATAAAACGTAAGGACAAAAATAAATACCAATGGTCGCAATGGCAAGTGGAATCAATCTTCGACCGGAAGAAAAGTAAAAACACAATAGGTGCAAAGCTACTGAAATAACATTGGTTAAATGTCTATTACAATTTGAAGTTCCAAGTTCCTTTGTTCAGAGATTCATGAATATCAAATTATGAATATGAGATTTAATTGAAATTATATTCCTGGAGGCTAATCAGCAATAATTCTATCAATGTACAGGACTAAATAAATTTTTAAGGAACAGTGTATGTTGTGTAAGAAATACTATTTCATATAATTGGTAGTTTAAAAGTATACGGGATTTGCAGGAAGAACGACAAAAAAAAAAAAAAAAAAACCTGAAGTTCATTATTTTATTTAGAAAACGAAGAAAAATATTTAAAATATTACAAATTTTTCACCAATTTAAATTGTCCTTGATATAAGTTTGCAAACACATATTATATTTGCAGGAGGAATCCTGCATAATGCCTCAAGACTTTCGAAGATAGGACATCGGTTTCTTCATACGGTAGAAAATACATTCCAAATGAAATCCCAGTAAGTTTAAAAAAAATAATATTTGGCATTAATTTTTTTTTTCATAACAAAGGTATCGAACGCCTTTATAACAATTTGTCACCGGTCTTGAGTTTCCGTTCGAAAAGGCTTCAATCAAAGTGGTTATTTTCAGAATGACAATCTGAGGGCGCTGAGATCGTTTATCAATCTCCAGAATGAAAGCTGTGTACACTCTTTCTATGTGGATACTGTACTGGTACAGTGGTACCTCCCTTAACGGACACTCCCGAATAGCGGACACCTCTAATTAACGGACATTTTTATGAGTCCCAGTCCTTCTATATAGGACACTACATGTTATTAAATCTGGATAGCGGACATATATTTTTGAAAAACTTTCAATTATTTTGGCAAACATTTCAAAATTATTCTAACAAGCAAGATAAAAATGTATGTTTCATATATCAAACAGAAGTGAAAAAACTTTTTTTAAAAAAGTTTGTCCTCCCCAATAGCGGACACCTCCTAAAAACGGACAAAACTTTTGGTTTTTTTCAGAGTCTAGCTGGCTGAGTGGTTAAGACGACAGGTTTAGGAACTGGTATGTCTGGAGTTCGAATCCGAGGTTGTACCCTTTGCTATAGTTTACAATGAGTTTGACGCGGCAAGCTTGTGACAAGTTTGACGCGTGGTGACTAACTCGTTTGCGTTAACTTGTTTCAAACTGGCACTCTTGCCGTGTCAAATTTGTTGCTGATTTGCAGAGCAAGATTGCTGCAAACTAAAATTGCTATCTGGGATGGCGGATGCAATGATTTTGCTCAAAATCGTGAATAATCCAAATTTAAAAGTTTTGGACAGATCTACACGCAAAGTAAATGCATATTCTTAAAGAGCAGTTAAAATCCTTTAAGATGACATAATTTTCATAGGTTAGACCACATCTGCGTATCCGAAGGAGTTCATAGTGGCGGATTTACATACATTTCATTTATTCACCGTCGTTTCATGGCGACTTTTTGTCGAATGTCTATTTCGACGAACACCGATTTCAGTGATGTATTGCCAACGAAAGACTAAATTTCTCCTGAAATAAAACACTGATATGGTTTATGGCAGGCTCATTCGAATGCTGATAGAATAGACAATTGATTGGTAAATTTGACAGACTTTAACTTGAACGGTGTTTGCGGTATTCAATATTAAAGACTTCGGTGACAATTCGATTTTGAATTTCACCAACGTTTCGGCGCTTATAACTCGGCTTTAAATCCATGCATTTCGAAGAAAATGGTGTCATCTTAAAGGATTTTAACTGCTCTTTCAGAATATATGCTTACTTTGCGCGTAGATCTGTCCAAAACTTTTGAATTTGGATTTTTTTTCACGATTTTGTAAAAAATAATTGTATCCGCCATAACTTACAAACGGTTATAGATGGGACAGTGTTGCTATAGTGTTTTATGATCCCTGTACACTGTAAAAAATTCCGGAAACTTTTAAGGTAAAAATTACTGTAAGATGGAGAATTTACAGTTCCCGCAGCTTTCGCAGTACATTTTACAGGAAAAGTCGACTACACTAGCGCCGCTGCGGCCAGTTCAGTAAAAAGTGGACATTGATTCAATGTAGTGTTCCTTAAACATCGATAGTTCAGCTATCGATAGTCCAGTCGATAGTTTTCCCAACTATCGACTGAAACTATCGATAGTTTCAAAACTATCGATAGTATCGATAGTTTTACTTCAGGCGATACTATCGATAGGTGCTCTTTCAGTCGATAGTTTAAAAACTATCGATAGTAAGTATAAATGAGACATGAATACCTATGTAACGTAAGTATACATGAAACGCAAGTGCATATGTAACGTACGTCTGAAACGTACATATGTAACTTACGTCATACGTATATATGAAACGTGCGTACGTATGTAACATAAGTATATATGAAACGTGCGTACGTATGTAACATAAGTATGTATGAAACGTGTGTACTTATGTAACGTAAGTGTGTATGAAACGTGTGTACGTATGTAAACGCAAGTATATATGAAACGTGTGTACGTATGTAACGTAAGTATGTATGAAACGCGAGTATGTATGTAACGTAAGAATGTATGAAACGTGACTACGTATGTAACGTACGTCTGAAACTGAAACGTACACATGTAATTTAAGTCATACGTATATATGATGCATGCGTACGTATGTGACATACGTAAATATGAACTGTGTTTTTCTGTAACGTACGTCAAACGTATATATGAAACGTGCGTACGTATGTAACGTAAGTATGTATGAAACACGAGTACGTATGTAACGTAAGTCTATATGAAACGTGTGTACGTATGTAACGTATGTCTGAAACGTACATATGTAACTTACGTCATACGTATATATGAAACATGCATGCGTATGTGACGTACATTCATACGTAAATATGAAATATGTGTTTGTATGTAACGTAAGTATGAATGAAACATGATTACATATGTAACGTACATGCGTACGTATGTACAAAACTGTGTATGTAAATGTACTATGAAAGTACGGATGTGGCATGCATACGTACGTACGTAACCTGTATACTTTCGTACATACATACGTACGTTTCTTACCTAGGAACGTTTCATATGCACATATGCAACGTTCGGAAGCGTACGTACGTTCATAACGTAAAGTACTTGTGTATGAAACTTATTTACGTATGAAATGTGTATATGTATGTAAAGTACGTACTAATCTAAGTAATGGGTATATAACATACGTACGTAAGCATGTAACGTACTTAGTTTATGTATGTTTCAAACATACGTACGTACGTTACATACGTAATGATGATTCGTAAATACATACGTGCAATCAAATGTATGAGTGTCCCTTGCATAGAACGTACATTACATACATATATACGTAAGTTACATTCATACAGACGGACGGACGTTACACATATACGAGCGTATATATATACGTATGTATATCCGTAAATTTTTACTTACAAACTTAGTACTTAACATATATACATAACGTTTTGCGTTATATGTGTACTTATAGTACCTAAAATGCTCACCTACATACTTATCACATTACGTGCGTATGTACTTAGTACTTTAAATACCTATGTACTACGTACGTTACTTCCATACATATATACAGATACGAAGTACAAAAATTTCTCAGTAATCCAAGATCAATTCCTCGATCTATTTATTACTCGAACAAAAACTATCGATAGTTTGAAAACAATCTAGAGTAAATGCATGAGAAATTAAAGGTAACATTTGAACAATGCAAAAATGCATCAATAATCGCAGTGGTATAATTACTTAAAACACCCCCTATAACAATATATAGACTTGTTGCTTGAGAGAAAACAATCGATAGTTTCAAAACTAAGGACTAGAACTGCAAGATAAATTAAAATTCAGTTCCATATATATAAAAACTTGCTTACATCAAGTCAAAAATCAATTTATTAAACTATCCAAAATTGACCAAAAAGGCCAATATTTAAATTATACAAAAATGCATCAATGATAGGTATTATATAATACATCACCCCCACTGACACAATACACGACCCGCCACTAAATAGAAGCAATACTATGGACAGTCAATAGTTTCAGTCGATAGCTTTAAAACTATCGATAGTTTCAGTCAATAGTTTCGATACTATTGACTTGGCTTCGATAGTATCGATAGTCTATCGATGTTTAAGGAACACTAGCGGGAACCGTGAACGAACTGTCATTCCACATTGCCTGCATGCTGATATGAAATAGGAGGATGAAAATACATGGCAAGTTCTTGTGTTTTTATACATTCTGTATTAATTTGTTTAATTTTGTGTACTATATCATTTATTTTATCAATTACCCTATTAAGGGTGATTTTTAAATGAAGGAAGTTGATTTAACATTGTTTGAATCTCATATTAGGCTTCGTGTTACATTAGTATAGAGCTTTTTGTTCTTTTCGTTTAATATTTTGTTTTTGCCTGCATTATTATATTCTACAGCTTGTTTAGGGAAAAATATATTTATTATTTACAAAGTATCGAAAGTAATTTATGACAAGATATCAAATTTTACAATTAAAATTTTTATGTTTTTAAACGAAATAAAAAAATGTATTGTTAAGTTGATTATTCCATCATAAAAGTTATTCCATTATTATTTCATATTATTATTTCCATTTATAAATGAAAAATATTTCTTGGTATATCTTTAGAAACATTGTTTTGAGAATGAACTTATTTAACATTTAAATTTTCAAATAGTCTGCCTGTATTCAGAATTCAAATGCTTTGTTTACATTTAGCAATTTTACTTTATTGAACTTTTTTTTTTCTATTGTAAGCTTTAAATATGAAAAATATTAAAGCGAACATTACCTAATCGTTATTGACGATGCATGTGTTATTCCATCAGTTGGTTTTAGAAGTCAACAAGCAGAGGAATATTAGATACGGAGTTATCTGCAGAAGATTTAGATTTGTTTCAGAATGAACTCATTTTCCATTTTTTGAAAATTTTCGTTTTTTATTTATTACACCTATTTTGCTGTTAAAGAATGTTGCGTTTTGTTACGAAAGAAGGAAATTTACCACTAAAAGAAGAAAAAAAAGTGAAACTTATCATTATTTTATGATCTACTATATCATCTCAAAAAACTTGTTCAACATATTTGTAATTCAATCCTAATCCTTTGGGATTCGGGAGGTTTTTCCAAAATGAGAATATACGAGGAATATCGTTTGGTGAAGACGAACGTGTTCCTATGTGATTGGTTAGCTAACGAGCTCAATCTTGAACCTGTACTATTTAATTAGTGACGCTTTGTGGCAAATAGCTTATTTCGAATCTCAAATATATTTAGTTTAATTTAAAACAGCTCGAGGTTGTTTGCAAATGTTTTTCTAATTCGGGAATAATTTTTCATATCCCTTATGATTTATTATTTATTTCCTAAAACATGCGATTCATATGATGAATATATTCTTTATTTAAAATGCATTATATCATGACTTTTAACTATGGCAAGGGAAAATTGTGCAGGGTAAACTAGAGTGGGGGAGCCTCTCTGACTGTATTTTTTTTTATCTCGATTGTTTGAATACTTATTTTGAATATATATTTATTTTGAATTTAAAATGTCGACATGTGCTTTTTTTTTATGTATCCTTCAATAGATACATAGCGTTATTTTTTAAAATTATATTAATTAAGCTCGGACGCTTGAGAAAATACCTTTGGCAGCACATGCTCAATGTTGCTGTATAGAAATATCTGTTTAAAAAGCGAATCATAAGAAACTGTAAATTTATCTAATCAAATTGAGAATTTATTAATGTAAACCTCTTTCGATATACTGATTCATGAATGTCAAATGTAATCATTCTCTCGGAATTTTTTTTTTCTCCTTATATCGTTCCGTTTTTGAGATAGGAACGCTAATTTCACAGTTTGCCTCCAGGTGGCGCTGCGATCGGTCTCATAGCGTCGCTCACTACCACCTTACAATATTTAGATGTCACTTTTATGGCTATAACTGCAGTTGTTCTGAAATAAATGGAGGGGGGGGGGTAAGTAACTTTACTGGTCACCCTGTATATAAATTAGAATGATGAGAATAAATTGATAGCTAATAATTTTATATCCTTGTTTCTTTCAGATTCTCCTTTTATCAAACCAATGAAGTGTTGACATGCTTTACACCCTTTGGGTAAGCATAGTAGGCGTGGGCAATAAAAAAAAATCATTACAACTTGACTGCGATTGATTTAACACGTTAATATAAGTGAACTAAATTATTTGTATATTAATGTCAAACAGAGTGAGGAATTCAAATTTCATACAATTTAATATAACTGCTTGAAGATCGTGCAGCATTTTTTAAATTCATTATTATTTTGGTTATGTGTATTTTATTTAAAATGATATAAAGCTTATATTTTTCTCATTACCTGTTCTCATGTAGAGTAGAAGTTCATTAACCATTATTCTGTAGATTGAATTAACTCTTTATATAAAATTAGAGTCTGCAAAGTGTAAAGATGCGGGGGCTTTGGATTGCCTTAAAACAAATTGCTGTGGGATGATTCATTTTCCATTTCTTAGCAAAGATACAATTTCAAAACTATTTTGTTCATTCTCCTTGTACATTATTTGCTATCATGATTCCCATCAAATATTTCACATTACTTTATATTTTTTAACCATGTTTTTTCTTTTATTTCTTGATAGGTCCTAAATTGTTTCATTCCAGACTTATGCAAGTTTCTAAACTGGATGATGAATGTAATAGATTTTCCACGTAAGTCTTTGATATTCTTTTCTTTTGTTATACTGACAATTCTAAAGATTTACTGTATGAAATTTAAGACAACACTTAACAGATAATTTTTCACACAGACACATTAAAACCTTTTTACCACGTTTTTATTAACTCGGTTTCTTGTCTGTCTGTCTGTCTGTTCGGTACAAATTTTGCAATGAATTTTAAACTCACTTCCCGATGAGCTGGAGACTTGAAACTTTAAACATAGCTCAGAACTAGATGACAATGCAATATTAATTCGCTTTCTTGTCTGTCTGTTTGTCTGTTAATTTTTTATTTCATATTTCGTGTTTTACCGACTCAGAGCTTCGATAGATGGCGCTGTCCAGGCGTCACTCGTGAATAGCGAGGAAGGGAAATCTCGAGTTTCAAGGATTCCAAGAAATCGCGGGGGAACATCGAAGAGTGGATTGAAGTTCGGAGGGAAAGGTTTGCTATACCAGAGTGACAATAATTTGTTTGCCATGAAATTCCAGAGGGGGGGGGGGGGGTAAAATGCTGTTTGGGTGCTAGTTGTTTTCACGAAGGTTTCTGCGTCAAGTAACTTAATTTTTCAGGAAAATAACAATTTTCTATTTATGATCAGGTGAAGAGAAACTGAAATAAACCTGAAATTTGCCACATGTCTCCGTCATAATCTCATCAGGATGTTTAAAATCGATTGCAAAATTTCACACACACAAGACTAAAAACCAGAAAATAATTATTTAAATAAAATAAAAATTTCAATATACCACGTTTTTAAAACGGACTAAAAAGTAAAAAATAATTTCTTCTAGCCCCATACAGATTTGTAACCCCATACATATTTAAAGCGAAAACTTAAGTATGCAATATTTATTAGTAAGGAGGGAGTAATGTCGTGAAAACTCACACAACAGTTCATATCATTTCCATTTCAAAAAAAATTGTTAGTGACTGAAATAAACACTATCAATTATCTATTGATGCGCCCAACGTTTTCGTCTTTAAATGTATGGGTTACAAACTGTATAAATAGAAGAAATTATTTTACTTTTAGTCCGTTTAAAAACGTATATATTGAAATTTTATTTCTATGTCATAGTATAGATTCATTATCCAATGTTGAAATACGAAACGAAAAAGAAAGGGGAAAACACCAGCAAAAGTTGTCACCAAAAAGTATTAGCATCGGATTTGGCGTGTTAGTTGCCTAAAAGTGTTCTCGGTGGTTTTTTGCAGGCCCCAACGGAAGGGTGAGAAATGACCAGTTATCTCGGATAGTAAATGATATGGCGAGTAATAGCAATAATTTTGGTGATGTCTATGTATCTTTCCTTACTGGTATACAAGTCGTTATATAGAGTATAACGACTTACTAGTCGTTTTTTGACCAGCTAATTAAATTTAATTATTAGTGCGAACTTTCTCAATATAAATATTCGTGCACACCAAAGTGGGCAAAGGTTTCCAATCTGGTATTCAAGAAAACATTTAATATTTGGTAATTATCTGCGTGAAAGTTAATAATCTATCCTTCGTTACAGAAGCTTCGTAATGATGGATGGCGTTTCAGATTTATCTTTTGTACCAGATTTAGTTAACCTCCAAAATGATCCCTCAACTATGTCTCTAAGTCGTTTATGACCTGTCTCCGAATTCTGATTTTCAGAAGGATGTGATTACTTCCCCCATGAGTCTCTCCACATCAATATCACCACCGCATATGAGATCAAAAGCAGTCTCTGATTCTCCGAGAAGCTGTTTTTATTTCTTCCAACTGGGAATTTCAGATGGAGTACCAGTGCCAATCCAGTGTTTTATTTTCTTTAATAATGGAGCTGTCGTTCTTATATTAGAGATTAATATTCTATATCTTGAATATTTGTGTAGTTTTTTTTTTTTTTCATTTTACCTTCTTTCCAATTATACCGTATCATACAGAAAGAACAAAAGTTCTTAAAAAAACACAAAAATCTTTAATTTTTTCTTAAAAAGAAATTTATTGTCATTCCTGAGTTCGTATTGAAATGGCATTTGATAAAATCCGTCAAGTGTGGAAAACAACATCTCTCCATCATCATTGATGCATTTCTGAAGGCGTTTCCTCATCTTCCATCTAATGTGCGAGTTCAGTCGCTGGGCGTAATCTCCGGCTTCAACTGCAGCACAACGGCCAATTTGTAGGGGTGGCATTGCTGGTCTAAATGCAAAATGCTCCTTACCGAACGATTACCGAGGTCAAGTTCAGAAGAATGGCCTCGGTAATCGTTCGGTAAGAATGCTTCCGAGCATATCAACTCGTACTGCGGAGAACGACTGATGCTTTCCACATTTTCAGGAGTACATACCATTCGTGTAGCCCCAACGGTCATTTGCTTATTAGTGTAATACGAATCGTATTACACTAATAAGCGTATACGAAGTGCTGAAACCCAACGCAAGATAGTGTTACGAGCGAATAGTGTGTACGTAGGATAGTGTTCCGTGCGGGAAAAGTTTGATTTCTATGGATGTTGAAATGGCTATGAAACTCACTCTGAACTGCCATGACAGACTCTTTATTCTTAACGAAACAGTCGTATGCAAAGACGCGGTGTTCTGTCGTCCATGGTTCTGGTGGAGGGGTTCTTTGGCAGCGCTGAGTCTCTATGGACTATAATCTGCCGTTGACTGAAATAAAGTGGTTAGTGACATGACATTAACTTTGCACCTAATTAAGAAGTTTTAAATGATTAAATTAATTGGTTCCTTTTTTTTTCATTATTAAGTTATTAGATATAAATAAAAGTAGAGTTAAGAACTTAGAGCAGAGTATACATAAGCAATGGCACTGGTGAACTAAGGGGATAAAACACAAGAGTTCATCTTGGTGCTAAGATTACGTGTGACTTTTTTTTTTTTCCCAATGAGGCTTTCTAGCCTTTTATGCTTCAGTCAAAGTCGTGGCAGGGGGTAAGGAAATGAGAAGGAGCAACTAGCGATGAAGGGCTGCTCTTGGCCTCCGGCGATTACGATTCCCTCGGGGGTCGTACGCCGGAATTTTTTGGAGTGCGGTGTTCGAGCTGGCGTCAATTTTCTTGAAGAGTCTTTCAGCTATATTTTTAAAATATTCCTGAATGGTGGGGAGGCGAGGTCTTTTCTGATGGTGCGATTTCTGATGTACCAGGGTTGGCGTGCAATTTGTCTGACGGCCATGTTTTGGAGTCGTTCGAGACCGATGAAATGCATATTAGCTGCTGCGCCCCAGACTGGGGAGGCGTAGCTGATGAGTGGACGAAGTAAGGACTTATAGAGAAGAAGTCTATTCCCTAACGAGAGTCTGGAATTTCCCCCGATCAACGGGTGAAGGGCCATTCTTGCTTTTTTAAATTTTTTGGTGACATTGGTAATGTGTTTTTTATACGTGAGCTTCCGGTCGAGGGTGATTCCTAGGTACTTGGTCTCATTGCACCAAGGGATAGTACGTCGGAATAACTTTGGGGGGGGTGGCAGTTTCCTTGCTCTTGTGAAGCAGACAGCCTGGCATTTATCGACGTTAATTTTGATTTTCCATCGAATTAACCATTTTTCCAGTTCGGCCAGGTGTCTATTCAGATTTTCCACATTTAGAGCTCCGTTTGGGCCTGTGCACATGATCGCAGTGTCATCGGCAAAAAGGGCTAGTTGCGTTTCGGGCATTTGGCAGATGTCATTGATGAAGATGTTGAAGCAGTGGCGGCCAAGTCTCGACCCTTGGACCACCCCTGCCTCAGTATTCCTTAGGGTGGATAGTTCTTTTTCAACTCGTACGGTGAAATTTCTACCTTTGAGGTACGATTGAATGAGCAGTATCAATTGCCGAGGGATTTCAAGTTTATGCATTTTATAAATTAGGCCGTCGATCCATACTCTATCGAATGCCTTAGCAATGTCGATGAACACTGCGGCCGTACTGGCACGGTTAATGAAGCCCTCCCTAATGTGCTCGGTCATTCTAATCAGTTGCTCTGTGGTAGACAGCCCTTTCCTGAAACCGAACTGGAAGGGAATTAGTTTGTTATCCGTTTCAGCCTCCAGGCGATGTAATATTACAGTTTCTGCCAGCTTGCTCAAGGAAGAAAGCAGGCTGATGGGACGGTAGCTATCAGGAATTTGGGCGTTTTTCCCCTGTTTATAGATAGGCACTACAACGGCCGTCTTCCAACTTTTGGGGAAGTAACTGAATTTAAAAATGCAGTTTATTATGAAGGTTATTCTGAGGATTATTCTGACAGGGAGATTTTTAATCATCACATTGGTGATGCCGTCCTTGCCTGGGCTTTTTTTGTTTTTAAGTTTTCCGATCGCCTCAGCCACTTCTGCCGGGGAGCAGGGGTTGATGTCATTTTTCGCTGGTTTGCTGTTTAGGATCTCAATTCTCCTGTCGACATTATAGTCCGTGGGGGGGGGTGGGACAGGTCATTGTTTTTGAATTGCAATTGGAGACTGTCAGCAATCGCCTCGGCTTTTTCAATATCTTTATAGGCTAAGCAATTCTCTGTGATAAGAGGGGGCATTTTATATTTGTCTTCTGTGTATGTTTTTACGAGCTTCCAGAGAGTTTCCTCCCCTGGCTCAATTCCAGCGAAGAAGTTTGTCCATTTCCTATCGTCGTGAATAATTCTCTATTTGTTACTCGGGTGACTCTTTTGTTTTTCGAAGTTACTCACGATACTCTTGTTTCTCTAGGTTACTGGTGATTCTCTTTTGTTTCTCGAAGTTACACTCTATTTTCTTTTATTTCTCGAAGTTACTCTCAATTCTTTTTGGTTTTTCTGAAATGCTAATGTATGTTAAGTTGGCGAAATAAAATGAAACTAAGGTTACAATGATAATTGTTTTATTTCTTCATAAAATATATTACAATGTCAATTCTTTTGTTTTGAATTCTTTAATCGTGCGTGGATATGTTACAATTCTGTGTAGGATCGGTCGATGATATGAAAAGTAACATGCATAATTTAATAATTCGGGACTAATGTTTCTTGTAAAAGTTGAATCATTATAAGAATTTCCCAGAATACTAGGATAATATGTTGGCGTCATGTTCAAATCTAAATGCTTCTTCATGAAACCGAACGCTTTCTCATTCCTTTTGACATCCACATTAAAGTCACCCATGACAATAATTTTAATATCTTTAACTATATGAAACTCTTCATCGATCTAAAATGAGACATTAGTTATGTTTTCAACATATGTAGTTACCGAGATATAGAGGATCGCATCACCAATTCATGCGTATTTTTGCCCAACTTTGCGACTCGCTAGTCGCAAAACTACAATTCCAATTTTCATTTTTTTTTCTAACTTCTGTTGCTACCCTTTATCTCTAAAATGAGACATCAGTTACGTTTTAACATATGTATTTACCGAGATATAGAGAATCTCCCACACAACTCTTTTTGTGTCGTTTTGGCATGTGAATCAAATTCCTTTCTAAGACCCCAATAGGAGAAACGTAGTCCTACGTTAAAAAAAAAAAAAAAAACAGATGGCAATACGAGATTTAGAGTCAGGACGGTACTGACGACTGAAATGATATGTGATATTATATACTGATATTCCCGATTAGTTATTTTTCAGTAGAAATTAACTACATTATGTAAAAGTTTAAGCACAATTCAGTAATTTTTTTTTTCATAAAATTGACTAGTGGAGTTTTATAACAAGTAAATGAGAATATTACAAGAATTCCATAATTAAAAATGCGTTGATTTGATGATTAATAAAAAGATTTCATAAGATTATAAAAATTCTAAATTTTTGATGCAGTTTAAATGATCTAACTTCTCGATTCGCTTCAAATTTCAGAATTATTTAACCCTCTGTTGCTTCCTTTGGTCCTTCCCTTTAGTTTATAATTCATAATTATGAATATTATGCAATCTTGAAATCAATATTTTCTGGAATTTTCCACCGCGTGGCGTCATTCGTATGGAAAAAATGTAATTAAATTAATCAGTTAAGTGATATTTAAGTCCTGAAAATATTAAAACAATGCAGTGTCATCGAGAGCATATAAGTGTGCAAAATTTTAAAACTTTAGCACACCAGTGAGTGAGTGAAAAGTAGATTTAAAAAATTGCATCTTTGCAAAAATGAAACAACTCAAGGTAAAAGGTATAAATAGATCTAAATTAAAAAAAGCAAAGAACAAAGTAAGTAATCAAAAATCTTGATAAAAAATCAGGATACGTGCAAAAAGCATGAGCAACATGTTTTCTTTGTGATTTATTATGCGTCCCGATGTGGCCCTCCTGTTGTTTCAAAATGGAACGCAAATATATTAAATTAACTAAACTAATAAAACAGTTAATACAATAATAGTCAATCTGAATTTCTGGATGAACGAGGATTCAAGGAGTTTCGAAGTTATATTATGGACTATATTGCATTTATCTCCTAACGGATGCAGATGACAAAGAACTGCCATTCCTATTTCAGATGTGCTAACCGTACTAGCTTCGTCCTTTTAACCTACGACTGAATTAAGAGATTTAAAATTTTGTACTATCGATGACAGTACAGTGTTTTGATGTTTTCAAAATTAATTTCTTGTCAATTGATTAATTTAATCAAATTTTGATTCCACATGAATACATACGCGGCACGTCATCGCTCCTCCTATCCCGGGTTGAAGTTCAGAAAATGTATAACTCCAATAAGTATCCTATTGTCAAAATAATATTTCTTAAATAGGAAAAACTATTTGAGCACGCTTAATTTTGACGATTGAGAGTCTATCACAATTTTTAACGACCTAAGTAATAATTTTGTATGTAATATTCGTTGAATTTGAATAAAAAGTAATAAAATTGTTAACATCCTGAATAATAATAGAAGAAATTATGATACTACATTTTTCTAAAATGAATTATTGCATTATATGAGAGTGCTACTGATTGGAACTAGCTCAATTTTTATTTGAAAGTAACATCAACAGGGAAAACTAAAATTACCTTAGCTCCTAATTGTATAACTGCGTACGAGTTATTACATTTCGGAATATATCAAATTATCTAACAAATATTGTTTCAATAATAACCAATAAAATTGCGCTGAGGCACAACCGACGGTTGTGGCTGAGGTGTGGTCTGAAAACCCACGTAAATACAAACAGAAGCCTTTTTTTACAACAACGAAACCAGGATCAATTACTCTCAAGTATACACATCCCAGAAAAAAGCAAGTCCCTTTTCAGCGTTGACCCCATGTGGTTAAACAGGGTTTCTATATTTTAAATTGGCGAAAGGAAATCTAGTAAGGACCAAACTGCCAAGCGAAAAAACCGCCAAACCTGAAAATTTCACTGATTCGACTGAGTCAGATGCAGCGCCCCCTAGCGAACAAAAAGAGTATTTTAATGATTTCAATATATTTATTCGGTTTATAATTATAATGAAGTATCAATGCAAGCAAAATACTGCAATATATTGTGGAAAAAGGTACTTTGTAGATCTCCACAGAGTTTTAAAGTAATTAAACGTTTTTTTTTTTTTTTCAAAAAGAAATATACATTTGTAATTATTAATTGTGTCCATCTTTGCGTATTTATTTTGACCTTCGTATAATTTTTATGCAGAAACGGCTCTCAACTAATTGTAGAATAATATTTCTGTAACAATCATATGAAATTTTGTAATCATCAGCAGATTTTTTCTACCCCAAAAGATGGGTTCGGTGGAGCCCTTCGCTTCATTTTTTCGCGAAGACAGCCTTAAGGCTACTAATTATATTAGTTTCCTGGTTTTCTCCCTACTCAGAATCACTGTATGTGTACAATATACATTATTAAAAACACTTTTACCAGTTATATAAAATGAAAAAAAAAAATTTTTATGAAATTTAATTTTTAAAAAATGGAATGAACATCCTAAAATATTCTATTAAAACAGTATATTACATTTCTTATGTGTAAAAGAATGTTGGAAATTTTAACAAAATACTTTGTTTCTAAAACTGCATAAGAATTCTTTACTTAATAAATATTAATTATCTAAAGTAATTATAAATATTACTTTAAATCTTTATTCTTTAACAAATCATAAGAAATTGGATCTAATCAAAAACTTATGCTTTTATAAATGAATGTTTTTTTATTCCATTTATTATTACAAATAATACTACACATAAGATACTAATTTATAGATAATAACTCAAGTAACAAATAACTTAATTTTCCCTCATATCCCGGTTCTGTCACCCCCCTGTAATAATAACTAGATGAAAAAAAATAATAAAAAAAAAACATAACTGAAAGAGAAAATGTCCTTAATACATTAGTTAAATATTCAGAATTTTGAAAAAATTCAGCACAGTATTTTTATACTTTTATTATTTCTTTGGCACAATAATCGGCAAAATCACCAGAGGTAAAAGCTGTACCTCTATCAGAGATTATTTGGGAAAGGCTTCCAAACACAGCTTTTTGAATTTACAACTTTGCTATCACTTCAGATGATGTTGTGCTTTTTGTAGGATAAATCCATACAAATTAAGTAAATTCGTCGATGATTGCGAAAACATATTTATAATTTTTATTCGTACTCTCCAAAGGTCCCAGATGATCGATGTGATACGTGTGCAACGGCGTGTCTTCTTTTTGTAACGGATGCAGAAGACCCTCCTTCTTTCTTCTTTTCTGATTTATCAGGATACAATGGACGCAGTTGGATATGATCTTCTCTACTTTTTGTCTAAGTTTGGGGATGTAATAGTAACCTTGAAGGTGTTTCTCGGTGTATTTAACTCCAGTATGTCCAAGTTCATGTGCATTTCTTATAATTTCGGTTTGCATACTGTCAAGCACAACTACTAATTCTTTACCCTCAACAAATTTATCCAAAATTCCGTTTCGGTAGCAATAGTTTTTGTAAGCAGAAATTCTTAATAATTCTTTTATTGCTTTTACTTCATTGTCATTATCTAGAGCTGATTTTAATCTCGGTAAGATGTTATCAAATGAGATACAAAATATGTCTATGGGAGATCTACTCAGGGCATAAACATGAGTCATCCGTGTACCAGAACGATGCTCAATGACGTGATCAAATTCTTCCAGCAATAAAGCCCAAAATGCAACGCGAGTAACCAAGTCTTTTTTTTGCATAGTTTTTTCGAGCGCGGAACAGTCTGTTACAATTTTGAAAGGAATTCCTAATAGGTAAACACGGAATTTCTTTACTGCCTCTATCACAGCAAGAGCCTCAAGTTCATAACTAGAATATTTCTTCTCGGTGTCTGTTGTTAAGAGCCTCAAGTTCATAACTAGAATATTTCTTCTCGGTGTCTGTTGTTTTTTTACTCATGTAGTAGGTGGGATGGAAGTTTTTATCATCAGGGGATCTCTGCATTAAAATAGCTCCGTATCCCTCTAAGCTAGCGTCAGTGTGCAATTCAGTTTCGTAATTAGGGTTATAAATTCTTAATACAGGTTTTTCAGCTAACATCAATTTTAACTGATTAAATGAGATTCTTTCCTCTTCGCCAAATTTAAACTTTCGGTCTTTCTTCAAGAGATCACTTAATGGTCTAGCAATAGTGGAGTATTTTGGGATAAACTTTCGAAAATATCCGGTGAGTCCCAAAAAACTATGAATTTGTTTTAGATTAGCTGGTTCCGGAAAATTAAGGACAGCTTTAGTTTTTAGAGTAGAGGGGATGATTTTACCGTCTTCAATGACATGGCCCAAGAATTCAATGCGCTTCTTTAAAAAATGAGATTTGTTAAAGTTGATCTCCAGTCCATATTCACTAGCAATGCTTAGAACACTTTCGAGTCGTTCAATTCCTTCTTCAAATGAGGAAGATAAAATGATGATGTCATCCAAGTATGGGAGAACAATACCATCATTAATTAAAGGTCGAAAAATGGTGTTAATGTGCCTTTGAAAGACGGCTGGAGAATTACATAATCCAAAAGGAACTTTAAGGAATTGATATTGGCCTTCATGGGTGACGAAAGAGGTATATTTTCTACTACCTTTGTTTATATCAACATGGAAGAATGCATTCTTAAGATCGATAGTACTGAAGACGCGTGATCCTTGCAACCTGTCTAAAATATCCTCGATTAATGGGAGGGGAAATCTATCCTTTACAATAACTTTATTTAATTTTACCTATAATCAATGCAAACTCGAGGAGTTCCATCTTTCTTTCGAAGGATTACCACTGGGCTACTGTAGTCTGAAGAACACGGTTCTACAATCCCTTGTTCTAACCATTCAGCTACTTGAGTTTGGACGATTTTTTTCTCTGAAAACGGTTATCTACGAGGCTGATGGGAAATAGGTTCATTACTTTTTACCAAAATGTTCAATTCAACATTTGTTGTTTTAGTTTTGTGCGGTACGTAATTTAAAATTGATTGTTGTACCTTATCTTTAAAAATATTTGGAACGTCAGTTCCAATGTTTAGTTCAACTTCGTTAGGGGTTTCATCAATTGGTAGGACGGATAATGAGTCAACTTCCTCTATAGACTGAAATTTTTCTTTAATCACAATTCCATTTTCATTAATTACAGTCTCACCTTGCATCAATACATTCATACCAACAATCACGTCATACGACATAACATTATTTTTTACAACATATATCTGCATTACACTTGAAATCATCAATTTTAATGTTACCCTTAAATTACCTAATGGGTTTGCTTTGCATTTACCAAATCCACTTGAAGAGAGATTCAATGGGTACAATTTACACATATGTAATTTATCAAACACTGATTTACGAAGCAGTGTCGCTTGACTTCCAGTATCGATAAGTGAATTAACGCTTATATCTTCAATTGTTACTTTATTGTCAAGCCTTGGTTTGAATTTAACGTCCAAAGTGGTTACTTCTGGTTTAGACTTCGTTTTATCATATTCTGAAGCTTTATGTCCGAAGGCTCCACATTCAAAGCATTTAAATCCTTTATCCTTATGTACACAGAATCGTGAGATATGATTTGGGTCACCACAGTTAAAACAAAATTTAATCTTGCGACTTTCAAAATTATTATATTTCATTCTTTCAAGCCCACCACTGGATTTTACTTTATTTGCACTTTCGCTTTTAGAGTTGAATCTATCATCATGCACTTGTTTCGTTTTAATTTATCAAAAGAATTAAATCTAGGATTGGAATCATATCTTGCTTTGGTTTTATCGAAACCGCCTCTACTTTTTGCATAATCACTCTTTATTACTTCATAAACTTGAAGTTTTTCTTTAAATTCAAATAGATTCTTACATCCGTACAAAATTGTTTTGTTTTCTTGCCTATCATTGATACCTTTAATCACATAATGTATTAAAGCGGCATCTTCAATTTTCCCAGAACTGCACAATTCTTTCATTTTTAAAAAGTATTCTTTAGCGGATTCAGAATCCTTCATTTTTCTTTTACTCAAGAGTTCATGCAAGTGAGCTGAATTTATCTCAAAAGAAAATTCATCGATCAACGCTTGTTTCAATTTTTGCCACGAATTAATTTGGGGTTCCGTTCTTACAAAAAGAGCAGCAGTTCCGCTAAGCGACCTTTTAGCAAAGATAAACTTTTTTAAGTCTGACAGACTAAACAATTGGGAAATGTTTTCAAAGTGATCTAACCAATTAGCTATATTTTCATGCGATTCTGCATTAAATTTAGAAATGGCACTTTCGATATCGGAATAATTTATAACAGTATTCTGAACACAGGGCTTCTATACTTATCAATAAATTGCATATCATAAATCTTATTTGCATCACATTGCATATTACACTGCGCTTCACACTGCATGGAAGAATCTCTTTTATTTGAACTTTCACCTTCGAGAGAACCGCTTTTTTT
>BGPR01026190.1:2868-21710 GCA_013235015.1 Araneus ventricosus | reverse complement strand
GTTATTTTTATTACGTTATTTATTTTAATTATATTATTATTTTAATTTTATTATTATTTTTTATGTTCATATTTTTTGTTATCATGTTTTTTATTATCATCCAAGTTTACAAATCGGTAGTTTATTAATCGCCAAGTTAATTTATTATTAACCCAGATAGTTTATTAGTTAGTTACCTAAAATTAATTTTTAAAATGTTAGTTAGTTTATTATTCACCTAGATAGTTTATTAGTTAGTTACTTAAAAATTAATTTTTAAAGTGTTAGTTAGTTTATTATTCAGAAAGTTAACGTATTCCAAGAAGAAAATGAAGAAAAGTTCTCATTTAATTAGATAGTTGAAGAAAGAAAACATGTAAGGGGCTTAATAAAACAACCAATCAGCCCTATTTAATATGACTTGATGGTTCTGAAACTTCGTGATGTAATGTGCGAATACTCTACTCTAACATATACCAAGTGCATAACCATCACAATCGTCAACCTCCGGAATTTGATGTATCTCCGCGTTCAGACTGAATGAAATGAAAAAATCAATCATTAAAAAATGAATATAAATAAAAATATAAAATATTTTTGGAATTGTGTCTGTTATTGGTCTCTTATGTTCATATATATATGTTTGTGTGTGTATAGAGGTGACCTGCGCTGGTCCATTGCAATTATGATGTTTTTCATTTGTGGTTATGCTGGTTTTGTTTTCTATTGTATTGTACATGTACTGTTTGATGTATCGGCCATGTACTGTTTGATGTTTGATGTACTGTTTTATGTATTGTTTGATATGATTATTGTTTTTTCTTTTATTTATGATGTAACTTGTTTACTAGGATTTTGTTAATGTCTGAATTTTATCTGGTTTTTTTAATGAGTATTGGGATTACTTGTGTACTTATTCTGCGATTTGCGGTTTGGTACTGCCTGTGGGTGCACTGCTTTGTATTACTTTGCTTGTTTATTTCCGGCCTCTTCAGGGATATGAACTTCGTATCTCAAACACGTAACATCATGGATGGATAAATTTTAGCATAACAAAAATTTGTCCCGACCTGGCCAAGGCCACACGGTACAAAAGACAACCGGCGGTCCATTCCTCCTCTAAGAACACAGTGAAATAAAATTCAATATAGACAGCAGACATCATCAGACGAAAAATTACGTAAAGACTAGAAAAAAGAAAGTTCCCTTTGTTCTTTTCTTAAAAAGTTATCAAACAAGGCCCAATTCCTCTATTCCAAAAGTTATTTGTTATTCAAGCATTCTCATTACGTCCTTCCTACAGGATAAAATCTGCATCAATTAAACAATATATAAATTTGGCCGATTTTTTCGGTCAGTTCACACGAAATCTGAATCATGTTTTGCATTTCTTAACTAAATGCTCTATTGTTTCTATTTATTCACCGCAATGACACGTTGGAGTCATTTAAAAAAACTCTTAGCCTGATATTCTCCGAAAACGCATGATCGGTGAAGATTTGGTTTAAGTAGAAGTTACGAATCACTGAATTTTAGCATATGCTCTCTAAACGAAACTTGCACATCTGTGTCTAATTTTTGACTAACGCCTTAAAAGGACACACCAAAAGGAATCAAAAGTGCAGCGAACTAGATAAATGAAATTTGGTACATGCTCTATGTATCAAAGCTTTGTTATGAAAATGTAGTGTCATTTTCCTGTTTTGATAGTCTTATAGTTGGGAACAGAGTTTTACAGGGGTACGTACGCAATGCCGTCGACGGCACGGTCCCGAATCCCTGACCTTGGCGATCATTTTGGCGATTTGGCTAGAAATTTGGCAAGCCGAAAGTTCCCAAAAATGCGATAATTTTCTCGATATCTCTTTTAGGAGAGGAGATATGAAGAATGTACTAGATAATTTCATGTGACGTCACGACCAGTCGAGCAAGGGTATATAAACGGAGGCAACCGAAAGCAGGGATGACTTTGGAGTTTCGAAATTTTTCTGAGCGTTATTGAAAGTGCTGTTACTGTCATTAGTAGTAATATGCTGACTGTTTTGTGTTGCTAAATCCGTAAGTGCTGTTACTGTTATTACTAGTAAGTTACTGTCAGTTTGCGTTGGTAATCTGTATAGAGATATTGTTCCTGTTACCTGTCCTTAGTGTTCTCCTGAATATTTGTGAATCAAGCTACATTCCCCATTATCCTGCTTGTTGTACCCTTGCACATTACACACACAGGACGGTTTTTGTGACAATATCCTCAATTTACGTTCTTAAACTTTTAAATTCCTGGTGTGTTTTTTTTATTAGACTCGGTGTTTGCGTGTTTTGACTTTTTGACCCTTGCTTTTTGGAAATGAACTTTAAATTTTTATATTAAAAAAATTCGGCTTTTGGTGTCATAGTGTGTCTTAAAGTTTTGTGAATATATGTTTTCGTTTTTAATTATATATACGTTTGCATAAGTTTTATGATTTTATGTATTGTCTGTGGTCTACTTTTTGCTTTCTAAGGCATATATTTTTTATTTACTCATTGTGACTTTTGTTCTTTGTGTGTTTGCCAGCACTCTGTAGTGTGCTTTTCTTTAAATAAATAAATAAATAAATTTCCTTCCGACACTATGACTATGGTAGTGGTGGGTGCCAGATATGGTTTCTGGAAAGGAGGATTGAATGTTGGAGTCCCTTCCACCATTGATCTGTCCTGTACATTTTTGCCTAACGCACAATAAATATGTCGAGGATCTCGCACTCTTGTGCTGTTGAAGTTTACAGAGGTTTTGCCATCTCGTGGATCGTCAACATAATTTGAACAGCACTGGAAATTTGAAGATCCTTTCCAAACGTTTAGGAACAAACTAAACGAAGTTTTTCTCTATATAACATGAAAAAATTGAGTAACATATTGAAATTAAACAGAAAGAATTTACAAAAAATTAAGATAAGAAACAGACTGAAACTAAACAAAAAAAAAACAGTAACAGGACAATAATGTAAATAAAATTTCGTCTTCAGTAAAAGACCAATTAAAACGTCTAGACATGTCCTTAAACATGTATTCAGAAACTTAAAGAAAATCACGGAAAACGCTTTTCTAAATATTTAACTCATTTGAGGAAAATATATCCTCCGTATTTCGTCTACTACTTTTGACTATTTTTATTACCCTAGTAGCCTAGTCAGTAAGAAGTCAAGGTATCACAGACTTAATAATACTATAAGGTGTGGGCGTGAAATAATTTACAGGGTACTTGAAACTTCTTATATCGATACTCCAATATGTGAAATTTCAATATATTAGACGTATGGTTTTTATACTAGACAATATAACAAAAGGACAGAATTTTTATTTCTATGTTAAAAATACTTATTCTCAGAAAACATTGTCTAGACATTCTCACGAACAAATAAGGTGACAGTATGTTTCATTACTTCTTTTTTAATCTATTGAAATCCGGTTAAATCCTATGTTGAAAATATTTTCCTACGAATAGCTGAAGATCTCAAAACATATTACAAAAGTTGCTTTGGAAATAATATGCATTCAACAGACGTGCTGCGCTCCTTAGCTGCAGTATTCAATTCGTTTTTAAAATAAATTATATGAATTCAGTTTTCCAGTACACATCTGAGCGCGAGACGTTGATTATTTTTTCCCGTTTTCAAGTGCAAATGCATTTCGTTCAAACCTCATTTGCTTTCATAATTTCTTTTCCAGAACAAAAGAACAATGACTCAAACATGTTTACGAAAGACTCTATACGAAGCACTATGGCAGAAGGAATTTATGCTTATTTTAGTAATTTTCGTTCCAGGTTTTTAGGTTTATTTTTAGAATTTCAATATAAAAGAAACTTGTAAATTAAGATAATTAAATAAATTATTTCAAGGTACATGGATGGGAATTTACGCAGAGTATTTGAACAATTAGCTGCTGCTGAAACTGATGTTAGAAATATTTTCATATTAGGTTATAATACCTTTGAAATAATTTTTTGGAAAAGCGAAGCATGTAAAATGTTAAGGCCATCTGAGAGGTTAGCTATTTTGATATACTAACTTTGAAGTTTTAAAAATTTGCTTTTAAATTGAATAATTGAATCTTTATTGCGTTTAATCAAGACTCTGAAATCTTAAGAATAGCTTATCCATGGTAGGTTAAGAAAGTATACACATGAACATGAATTATATGCTTTTGAACTTAATATGAGAAGGGGGAAAAACGTATGAAAAGCTTAGAGGGTTAACCTTTTCCGGAGCAGTGGTTGCAAAAGAGGACACCAAATTTAAAATTTTCGAAAAAATCCATTTCCACTTTAAAACCCGGAAAATTGCAGAAAAAGACAGCTGATAGTTCTCCTTTTAGAGTGTAGATGGCAGCACAGTGAAATTTCGCTTTCATTTCCGAAAAATTATAGATTTAAAATGCCCAAATTTCTTGACTCAGAGATAGGAATTTTTTTGAGTTTTTGACCTTTACAATTTTAGTAAATTTACTCGACAATTTTCCTCCAATATTTTAGGAGTTTCATGATTTTGTGTAAAATTTAACATTATTGTTTGAGCGTATCAAGATGGCTGTGTCCAAAGGGTCCTCATATGAGGGGGTGTCCTCAAAGAGGGCAAACGAAACGACCCCTCCACAAGAAAAGGTGTTTTTTTTTTAATTCTATGTCTAAACAATAAACTAAGCCCATTCATGATGTTTTTTCATCATATTTCTTTTTAAAAAATTAATGCCTTGCGCCGGAAAGTGTTAAAGTCGCGAATATACTTGCTAGCCATTCGCTGAAATAATTTTCTCAACAATGGAACCGTGAACGATGAGAAAGCAGTGAACCATCAATCGTCACTTGTCATTCGAGAATAGCGTCCTGCATGTCACAATAGGGGGCATGTAGGTTACTATTGTTATTTTTATAGCTTCAACGACACAAATCGTCTAGTGTGAACTGGGCCTAAGACGTCCCAAAGTGAACCCCGAATCCTTTTGAGGTCGTTGATAAAACAATAGGATTTGGATTTCGTGAACAGTTCGTCCAACGCTATAAACCCCGTTCTTGCCTACAAACTAGACGTTCGCGAAAGGTTTTTGAACCTTCGGCTCGCGAGTGTAAGTATATGTGCTTTCAGTCATTGACATTGTTATGTTTCGCTACTATTGGCGATGGCTGGGCGAACTCTTGGCGCGACTTTACTTTCGCGAATGGCTGCCTTTTGTACATAAGCGTCAGATAGATTTCGATCTCGCCATAAAGGGGCGATATTTCTGGCTAGTTTGCTCTCTTTTGTTTTGAAAACGTTCTGGCTCCTCAGTGCGACGTACCATCCAAATTTCTAAAGTTTTTATCCTGATTTGTTTGCGCACGAGTAAATAAAGATAATTTGAAAATTCTGATATCATCTTTTCAAAAGAGAGAAACATCGTAATCATGTTTTCACAGCCGTTCATAAAATAAAATCACGTAATTTAATTGCATAAATTATTTCTTATGTCACACCTGCATATTTTTCTGGATCCCGAACACTTCTCGTCCCAAAATATTTCGAATGTATCGATTTAAACCCCGTCAACCAGTTGAAATGTCATTATTATGGCCATTAATAACAATAAGGTTACGGTGTTCTCACCGTGTTCTAATGTCATCCAGACATTATGTGCTAGATGAACGATTAATGTTGAACCTGAAATGACTGCGATGGAATAATTTCATAGAGATAACCTTTGTATATGCAATTCAGTACAGTTAGTGCACCAAATGATTTTTATTTCACAAAATTTTAATTGCTACCCCTTCTCAATTCTTCATTGTAAGGTAAGAGGTAAAAACTAAAATACAGTGGGCTCTTGTGCAACCTATGTAGCGAACCTAGGGGGCAAGTAGGCACAGATACCCTTATGAGGCACCATGTTTTCAAAATCTTCGTGCATTTATGCCATTTTTTAAAGAAAAAAATGAGGGGTCTAAAACATAATAGCATGGCCCGGGCGCCATTTACGCTTGTCAAACCACTGCTGATGATTGGGATAATAAAGATCACATTACTTCCCGGGAGCTTCTTACCCTTGCTACGCCACTGAACACGGTGAAAAAACATTATTGCGTTTATGTCACTTTCTAAAAATACGATAAGGTGGCGAAAAATATCTTGATCCAGACGCTGTTTATATAAGCTAAGCCGCTGATGATGACTGGGAAGGGGCGAAAAAACATTTTATGAGGGAGTGCCTCTGAACCTCTCTACGCCACTGAACAAGGTGGAAAAACATTATTGCGTTTATATCACTTTCTAAAAATACGATAAGGGGGCGAAAAATATTATGCTCCAGACGCTGTTTATATAAGCTAAGCCGCTGATGATGACTGGGAAGGGGCGAAAAAACATTTTATGAGGGAGTGCCTCTGAACCTCTCTACGCCACTGAACAAGGTGTAAAAACATTATTGCGTTTATATCACTTTCTAAAAATACGATAAGGGGGCGAAAAATATTATGCTCCAGACGCTGTTTATATAAGCTAAGCCGCTGATGATGACTGGGAAGGGGCGAAAAAACATTTTATGAGGGAGTGCCTCTGAACCTCTCTACGCCACTGAACAAGGTGAAAAAACATTATTGCGTTTATATCACTTTCTAAAAATACGATAAGGGGGCGAAAAATATTATGCTCCAGACGCTGTTTATATAAGCTAAGCCGCTGATGATGACTGGGGAGGGGCGAGAAATCTTATTATGAGGAGGTGCCACTTACCCTCGCTACGCCACTGGTACAACACGTGCAGAGGATACATTCCGCGTAAAAGCGCTATACGAGACCTGCGTTTTTGGACGAATTTATGCAAGTTCAAACATTATTCTAAATTGTAATTGCGCATATTGCTAGTGAGAAGTTTTATAATCGTTAGGGTGATTCGCTTATTTCGGTAACTTTTTATGTTTTTTTGTGGATGTTGTATTGTTTGTTTTGTATTATTTACTCTTTTATCGTGCACAAATTTTGTTTTCCTTGACAAAGTCTCCTTATTATAAATGGGAATCCTAATTGCGTTATTTTGCAGATTCTGTATTTCTTGCATTGTCTTCTTCTTTTTTTGTTAAACATATTTTAATTTTTGAATATGCTTTCTGATAAGTTAAGCTCGTTAAATTTAAAGTTTTTAAAATATATGCTGTTTGTAAACTCTTAAAATATTTTTTTATCTGTCTGTTAATATTTGCATTATTTTATACGTTTGTATTTTATTAGAATACATTTATTTTTTGTATCAATTTAACGATCGGTTTTAATGTATTTTATTATATCAATACTATCAACTGCTGTTTCTTGTTTTCCCTATGTATTATGTTAACACATGCTTATATGCATATATTTATGTTTAGTGCATGGTATCGACAATGTGGTCATAAATTATTGAACCCGCTTCAAAATTAATAAAGAAAACTAAAAATGTTACACCTGCATATCTTAAAAATGAGAGAGTAAATAAAAAGGTTTTATCACATAGATGGTGTACCAGTACGGCGTTCTAAATTTGTTACAGCGAGAGATTTCCGTACGCAATTTCTACCTATCAACAGAAGCAGATGCGCATTTTCTGGTTTCCTTTTTTCAGTTTTTCGTGAATATCTCGAAAACTATTCAGTTTTCCAACACAATTGAGATAACAAATTAAAGAACGTAAAATTCCTTGCAAATACATGCATTTATTTTTCTTCTAGCTTTAATAGTTTCACAGAAAATAGCTCTCAAAAATGGGAGTCCAATATTTTACGACCACCTGAACTACCGTAACGGCGCTTTACCTATATGAAAAAAAAAAAAAAACTTTTAAAAATGCGATCTCATTTGAAAAAAAAATCACAGTTGCAACATTATTATTTTATTAAAAAATTAATTTTTTAAATGTGTCCAATAATTTATGGCCACACTGTATTTTTTATATGTATGTTGCTGCTTGCTTTCTTTATATTTTTTCTGCGTTTTTTTTTCTTGCTACCATCTCAACACTCTATTATTTGGAATTTATTGTTTAAAAACTATTATATATTGTTTTTCATTGTATTTCTCATATAATGTGTTATACTTTTAAGCTTCATTGTTTTTCACAATTTGTTTTGTTTTCCCTAGGCGACATGGGGAATTTTTTGTTTCTCAAAATAAATTTTCCTGATTAATTAATTTTTACTCTTCGCGTTGCTTGGATTTGCCCTGTGATCTTTTGTAGTTTCCCCGTCGACCTTTAAGCACAAAAAGCCTTTGGGTGAGTGGGCCGACGTGTATTTAACAAAAGTAGTCAACTTCAATTTTCGGATACATGGAGGTTTCAGAGTTAAAGTGAACGAAGTCCGTGAGAATAATTTCTGAGAAAGCAGACTTCAAAGTTGATCAGTTGCACTTCGAATAACAGTGGACTTCTAATGACTCTTTCCGCCTGGTGAATACAAATTGAACTATGGACTTTAAACATTACTAAATATAAAATTTAACATTTCTGCTCAAACTTGGCAGCGTTAGTGCAAAATGGGTAAAACATGCCCTGTCTCACTTTAACTCTAAATCCTTCATATACAAGAGGCAAGTATGTATATTTGTTTTTCTTAACAAAAAATCAAAAATATGAGAAAATGTTACATCTTATAAAAAATCAAAAATAAGTGAGAATGTTAAATCTTACAAAAAATAAAAAATAATTGAAAATGGTAAATTTCTCTTACGCGTGATACGAAATTCTTCTCACGATGTATGACACCTATTCCCAATATTTTCGACGCGTTATGCGAATTATCGTTACTAAGCACAGCGTTATATGAGATTCCACAGTATTTTTAGTTTCTGTACATTTGTAACAGAGTAGGAATTGCATTTTTCAACATTTTTGATTCTTTATATTATCACTCTGCTTTTATTCTTTCCATTATCTTTTGAATATTTTTGGTACTCTTTCATTTAAATTTTTTTCAAAGCTTACGAGTGCAACATTTTTTAAAGTGAACCAAGTCCATTAGAATCATTTCTGAGAAAGTAGACTTCAAAGTTGATCAGTTGCATTTAAAATAACAGTGGACCTCTAACGAATCTTGCTGCCCGGTGGAAACAAATCGAACTATGGACTTGAATCATTACTAAACATAAAATGTAACATTTCTGCGCAATTTTGGCAGCCCTAGTGCAAAATGGGCAAAACATGCACTGGCTCACTTTAACTCTGAACCCTTCATATACAACAGGTAAGTATGTACATTTGTCTTTCTTAACAAAAGATCTAAAATTCGTGAAAATGTGAAATTTGTCGTACGCGTGATACGAAATATTTTCTCGCACTGTATGACACATATTCCCAATATTTTCGAAGCGTTATGCGAATTATTATTAATAGGGAGAGCGTTATATGAGAGTTCATAGTATTTTTAGTTTCTGTGCATTTGTAACAGAGTAAGAATTGCATTTTTCAACATTTTTGATTCTTCATTATCACTCTGCTTTTATGCTTTCCATTATCTTAAAGTATTCTTTGTACTCTTTCATTCAAATTTTTTGAATGCTTACAAATGCTTAAATTTTTTCAATGCAACATTTTTTGCAAAAATATTCCTTTGGAAGTTGTTTATGAAATGCAAAACAGCACCAGTAAATATTTTTAAATATATATGCTACAGTTTTTACAAAGAAATGCATCTTAAAATTTTTTAATAAACATACTAGCAGCACTCGAAGTTCCCGGCATCTTGCGGCTTCGCGGCCACTACTTTTTTCAATTTTAAATACTGCATATATGTTAGTGGAACTGGCTATAAAACGAAAACAATATTGATGACATTCTGCGCAACTTTGTCACGATTTCTGTATAAAAGTTTTCAGACCCATAAACACAACATGATATTGCTTTAAATAAAGTTTTCAACCCCTACAATAGGCATTTTACAATATTTTTGAGGAGCCATGTTGATGGAAATGCATACAGATAAAAATATTAATTTATGCTTGTAGCATTCTGAATGGTTAGCTATGCTTGCAAAGTTTCTAAATTGATCGCCGAAAAAAATGGCGAAATCTGGCACAGTTGTTGAGGCTGCAAAATTAGTCAAGGTTTTTCCTCATAGAGAATTTTCTGTGAAATAATATTTTTTTCGATTTCCTTCGAAAATGGAGGGTGGTGAGGTAGGCTCCCCTTTAAGGCATATTTAGGGGCCATAAGACTTTATATGAAATAAAAATTGTCGAAAACTGTCCAGTGGTTCCGGCTGGAGAATTGGTCCTGTTGTTTCACCAATTATTTTAAATATATACATTAAGCGTTAAGTACAATAATTGAAAATTTAAATGACTTAAATTAATGCTTAATTTTGTACGTAATTTTAATAAGATAAATTGTTATCAATGAACATATTACCGAACGACTTTTCAAAATTAAATATTCACTTACCTTATACACATCAAAATTCTCAATAATGGAATCAAAGCAAGTATATAGGTCATTCAGAAGATCTACGACCTGAAACGAAATATAGCATTATATAATATTTGCATTACTAAATTTGGCTGCTATTTATAATTTGTTTGTTGTTCTAAACAATCAATTGCTTCAATTGACACCATGAGCCCTATTGCTCAACAAATACAGGAAATCCTACTGAAATCTACAAACATCAAACTCGGATGAATTAGGGCTCACGTCGGAAACAGCGGCAATGTATCGGCGGACGAATTAGCCAAGAAGGCAACATAGGAGGGAACCTCTACATACATCCCAGCGCCAAGAAGCCATGTCTAGAGTCTCCTGCAAAAAGATTCCATCATCTGCTGGCAAACAGAATGGGACAGAAATTTTGTAACCTGGACCCACCACAACGACCAAATTCTGTTGAGGGACAGCAACTGTAATACATCAGTGCCCAAACCTGTTTACTTTCTTTTAATGCACAGTTTTATCATTTTGATCCAAATGTTCTCTTTTTTGTTTTCTTATATAGAAAATGCTTTTCCTCTTGCCTTTTTAATAAAGTTTAACGCATACCCAACCAACCGACAGGGGACATCCTGGCTCCGAGTTCGGGGGCATGATGTGGTGTTATTGTTGTTAAAAGTTATATTGTGAAACTATACGACTGACATCGTAATTCTGAACCATGATGAGAGAGTGGCATCAAAGTGAGTACATTTTATCCATTACTATTTTTCGCGCATTGCGCTAACCTTAGAGGAAAAAATTCATGGAATTGGTTTCACTGAAAAACTAATATTTTTTTAAATTTTAAAGTGGCGTAAAAATGATTTTTTTCGATACACTTCGAAGTTATGGAGGAAAAACGATAACACTTCAATTAATATTTGATTAAAAATCTTACTATTTCTTTTAAAATTCCTTTCTTAGTGAGCACCTACTACCCAAGTAGTAACTACCTGCCAAATTTGGTAACTCTGGATCCAATGGTCTTGTCTGTAAGAGACTTTTGAACGATTTTCGCATCATCATGCCGTATCACACAATTTACAAATAGTTTTCATTATAACTTTAGCAATTGCATCATTATGCTAACAATTATACAGTAATGAGTTAACCCTCTGTCTCCTAAGCCGGCCGTACAACTTCTGTACTAGTAGGTCGGATTTCGGCCGGTTACTGTTCCGAAAGTAGGGAGAAGGCAGTTCGGCGAGTAGTCATTAAGGGGCCCTTTCGGGTAGAGTAAGAGATGAAAGGCCTTCCATTTACATCTTCCACCACCTGTAGTAAGGAGAAAAGGGGAAACAGGGTGGGCGAACCTACTTCACCTATCCATTAGTAATCAAACCTCCGTATACAACTGCACTCAGATTTTGAGAACCCTCGGTGGTCAGAAGGTTAACCGCTAGTTATCAACTACAGCTGCACTCACTTCCATGGGCGTGCTCTCCGCAGACATCTCGGTGAAGCCAACAATGTCGCTGAAATAAATGGTGACGCTGTCGAATGCTTCGGCCGTTACAGACTCCCCTCGAATCAGCTGGCTAGCAACGGACCTGGAAGAGACACTGTTATTTAATTATGAGCTCATTTTCTTATAATGTATGTATATACAGCGTGTTATATAAGTAGTATGCATGCTTGAGGTTGAATCACTTTGCTGCTAAGCTTTCTATATCTAACTAAACGATGCATTCTGCTTTGTGTATATCTTGCTGTTCTTATTCAACTAAGAGCCCATTGAACACTTGAGTTGTTAATGGGTAACGCAGGAAATATTTCCACCGAGAGTCTATGAACGGCCTATTTTCAGATTATGCGCTTAAAATATAACAATTAAATGCACAATGGGCATCCAAGGCACATCTTTTGAGGCCGGGTGCAGACGTTCGTTCTCAAACAGACAAGTCAATTGTGGGAGAAACGTCAGAGAAGCAATCAGCGGCTAGTATATTTATAGAAGACGCACAACGCTCACTAACCTCCGGCGAGACTGCGGTACCTCAAAAGTAATTAGCGGCCGTTTAGCTCAATATTCTCGCCAGAAAATTGGAACGGAGCCTCTAATTACTTTTGGGGCGCTGTAAACTCGTCGGACTTAGGCCCGGTGCAGACTAGCCGATTTGTGTCGTTGAAGCTATAAAAATAACTATGGTAACCCACAATAGTCCACCGCTGTGGAGACACAAAGGGGGATGGGGATTACTATTGTTATTTTTATAGCTTCCACGACACGAATCGGCTAGTGTGCACCGAGCCTTACGTGTCCAGCTGAGCCACTAGCCGGCCATTTTGCCCACTAATGACTTTCCGCTTGAAATCGGACTTGTACACCAGGCCATTAGTAATTAAAGATAGTTTAATAAAAATCAAATATGATTAGAGTTTTAATATAATCGGAGTACCGAAATTTTTCCTTCTCAAATTCAGAATGTCTGCATTTTAGAAATGTAAATTAATTTTATTCTTAAATATTGCGATAAAACAAATATATCATCCATAGATTAATCGAGGCGTTGAGAAACAGAGTGGAACAACTCGGAGTTTTTCCTAAACTGTCTAAGGCATCAAACTAGAATGGAAAACATTTTTTCTTTCTTTAAAAAATTGAATCAGAAGAGATTAAGCTGAACTACACTAGATGGCAGCACGCTTGAAATAATCAATGTTTATAAAATATGATGCTTAGCTCATTGTTAGAGAAAATGTTTGTCCTGTATGGTATCTGATCCTCAACTCTTCGATTATCTGGATAATATTATGATAAAATGTAGAATACTCTAAAACAATGGTAGCCTAGATACAGGAAGATTTAAAAATTATTTATACTCAGCAAATAAAAAAATATAAAAAAATGTGGAAAATTTTGGGTAAGTAAGTTCCGCTCAATGCCCTATTCGCAAGCTTTAGGAGAAGAATTTAAAGAATAGATGGGTAGCTTACCAAAATTCTGTGCGTTCTTTGAACCCTTCGTTTCTTGCTAGTAGCTGCTCATTCCCAACACCTGTCAGACGGCATCTTTCATGTTCTAATCTAATGCTTCAAGGATTAAGTGAAAACTCATTGTTGGCATTAAAATGTTTTGCTAATTATACTGATTTTTAAATTTTTAGCAATAAAAATGTCTCTCTCTATACATAAATTCAGTAAATCTTTGAAGTTATTCTTTTCCCACTCAAATCTAAAAAAATGAGCAATTAATAAAAAAAACGCTGTAAATAACGTAGCTGCTCATTCCCAACACCTGTGAGACTGCATCTTTCATGTTCTAATCTAATGCTTCAAGGATTAAGTGAAAACTCAATGTTGGCATTAAAATGTTTTGCTGATTTATACTGAACTTGAAATTTTTAGCAATAAAAATGTCTCTCTCTATACATAAATTAAGTAAATCTTTGAAGTTATTCTCCTCCCACTCAAATCTAAAAAATTAAGCAATTAATAAAAATAACTAATTTTGCAATTAATTTATAGAATTTGAAACCGAAAATCTATCTAACTTTATAAATGATGTAACGAAGCTAAAATTACTTTATTAACATATTGTGTGCGGTACATGCATTAGACGCAAGCTCAATAAAAGACAAAACATAGCTCTGCTCGCTCTGGACAGTGTGCATTCCATAGAACACAAAAGTGAATGTATTCTGCAAATATCTATTAACATGTCCAACTTATCTAAACTGGTTAGTATTTTACTAGAATTAAAATTTCAATGCTTGATAATTTGAGAAAATCATATTTTTACGTTTCCCATCTCCAAAGTGTTTATGCATTTTGAGATGTTTCATCTGTTAAGGCTGTTCAAAATCATTTATTGAAAATCATATGATGACGATTCCTTTGCACAAGTGTGGAAGCTTGTAAGGAACTTTAAAATGTGTAAAGTACTTGGACAAGTCGGAATGATTTAATACGGTCTCACATGTCATAGCGAGAAAAGATTTTCTTTTCCAATTTATTGTGGAACTGAGCGTTATTAACTATAAATGAAAGACGAGGTAAGTCATAAAGATTTCAAAAGGATTTATATGTGAAAGGAATAAATTATTGGAATTACGGTATTCAAAGGATACAGAATTGAGACATCTTGAATTTTGAGTGTACCTCGGTATAGAATCCCAAGATTTACGAATGTTTCAAAGTACTGAAGATGCTACTGATTATTTATTTATCTCATAATTATTATATCACTTTTAGTACTGTTGCTTCTTTTTTCTTTAACTAGGAACAGATTATTACTAAAATGTCTATAAAACGTCTTATATAAAGAATAAGTTAACTTTTTTTTAAATAATAAAATTCAAAAATTTGGAGCGATAAAGCACGATTTCGAATGTCTAATTTCCCATGAATAGATGAATATGGGGTATTAGGTAAATTTATTAACTTCACACTTTACGTAATAAACGACCATTTGTTTCATAATCTTAGAATGAAATAAATCTATTAGATCCAGAAACTACTCATAAACGTTCTGTTCTTTTAAGAGATTAGAATAACGAAAATTAGATTAGTACTGTTAAATATTTAAAATGAACTTAATTTCTTATATTGACAATGCTCAATATTTGAAATGAAGTGATATTTTAAAATAGTAATATCGAATATTCAGAATAAAGTAATTTTTTTAGGTTACGGATTGTCGAAATATCTGATTCCTTCGAAGAACAGAATTTCAGCAAAGAAAGGGAGGGAATGCCCTCTTTACAGGTCACATGAAGATAAGATTTGTGATTTTTATCGATGACTTATAGGAATAATATTTGTATTTTTCTTCGTTGGAATCACTGAAACTACATATCAATCATGTTGGGATACAATAGGAAATGGGAGTAGAACTATTTTCAGTGTGATAAGATCCCCAGATATTGACTGAGCAGGTGATGTGAAATTGTAATATT
This sequence comes from Araneus ventricosus, assembly GCA_013235015.1. Taxonomy (NCBI): domain Eukaryota; kingdom Metazoa; phylum Arthropoda; class Arachnida; order Araneae; family Araneidae; genus Araneus; species Araneus ventricosus. The sequence goes on along the minus strand of BGPR01026190.1, from coordinate 6,393 downwards.
TTAGAGGTGTTACAAGAATTGTACCATACAACCTGTAAATAATTTAAACTTCTTGTTAGATTGCAAAGAATACAACTACGTCATTTTTCGGCTTTACCAGCACTTTTAAATAATTTAAATATTCGCCACCAAAGTTTCTTTCCTATCTTGTGGCATCTTTGGCAACTTTTAAATTTTCAACGGTAATTTTTACAGTTTTATTAAATATCTTAATTTATCATATTTATTTTTCTAGTAATCAACTTAGTTATTAATTGCTTTAACTTTTCATGAAATTTCTTTTAATGTTTCAAGGTTTATAAAATTATAAATTACTTTATTTAACGGAACTATTTACTCGCCATTTTGAACGACGGAAGTTTTTGTGAGTGAACTGGTTTTTAGCGTCACCTGGCTGGAAGTTTTCCTTTGTCTAGATTATTGCTGTGAAAAATACTGAACGTATCGCTCGCACCCTGGAGGTTCTTGAGACCGTTGGATTTTTTCCTTCAGTTCTCGGCCTCTCAGACGTGCAAACGAGCTAAAAAATCTGCTAATGTGTTAACGAAATCTGCAAAGTTTGAAAAACAAAATCTTTCGTTAAAAAAAGAATACACGGAAGGTAGAATGATGGTTTGTTCTCCGGTGTGTGCTCCAGAACGGGGTTCCTAGCCTGTGTCTTTGAAATGCTGAGAAAACAGTTCACTTTTGTCTTGGGCCTCATCAGAACATTACGGCGATCAACGAGTATAAATCTCCACTGGAAATGTAGATAACCAGTGCATGAATTTTCATGCAGTAAATAATTCTACTACTTCGCCAATCCTTCGAAATTTTTGCTTCTTGTCACTTCAAAATACTGCAGGTGCATCAACAATTTTTCAAAGAGTGCCTCAGGACTGGTGGTGAATTTAGCGGCAGTAGAATACTGCAATTACGACTAGAAAATCTCAATATGGTGTCTGGTTGAGCCGAAAGCATAAGCTCAATAATGCAGCTGCAAATATAAGTATTTGTTCGTCAAAATATAAATTAATATGAGAGATCTCTATTTTATTTGAAACTTTTATTTTTCTTTGCATATTAGCAATTACAGAATCTGCAGTTTTCTGGTTTAATAATGCGTGTACTTTTATTGGTTTTTTATATCTAGGCTGTGTGCATCAGTACAATTTGTTATTTCAATATTCTCAACTTAAAATATGGCAGTAATCTTAATTTAAACAATTGTTAAATAAAAAATATTTAAATCCAAAAACTTGTTTGCTTTAATCTTCAATTGTATAAACGCAATGCACTACTTTTGTTTCAGCTATACATTCATTTCGGCTAATAATTTCTAGGTGGTAAGCTATATTTTCATTTTGGCTAAAAATTTCTAGGTGGTCTAGGAAGGTAGGTAATTAAATTAAGTGAAAATTGTATTTTTATTTGTAATTCATGTTTTAGCTCCATATCTATGTATATTCAAAATTTTAACATTGGTGCCGTGACAAGGATTTGAACCTGGGTTATTATTAAAAATTAATGGGAGGTAAACATTTTTTGTTCTTTTCGATGGTCCGTAGAGTTTAGAAGCTTTAAAAATGTTATTCATTGTGAAGACAGCATTGCTTATAAGGACACTGGACATCATAATTTGACTCTCGAGGAGATACACTGATGTACAAAAGTTTAGCACAATTCTAAAGGTGCTACAAATTTGGAGTTAATATGGATAAAATCTGCTGAATTAGCACAACAACTCTAGCTCTTTAACTTTGCTTATCATTAGGCGGCATATCGAAATATTTTGGAAATGATGGCACCATAAAGTCACAGAGAATAATTCAATCCTTAAATTAGTTATTTCAAAAAATCATCGAGAAAATTTTACTGATAAATAGGCATCAAATTAAAATATAAACTCACTTCGTTAGAAGTAAGAAGATGGAACTCAAAGTAACTTGGTGATAGATATTACAATTCGGCAAAAATATATAAATAAGCGAAAAGCTGTCGTTGCTATGGAGATCAGACGATTTATAAGGCAAGTGAAACTATCTTGGCGAGATCGCATTTGTTGGCTAGAAGTGTCTGATAATTCCATTTAGGCTTAACAATTACAAGCAAAGTTTTAAAGTTCTTTAAATTGGTTACTGCGTCATATAAGGTATAAAAGAAATGGTTTAGATGGTGAATGAGTTTAAATATAAATTTAGAACTAAAAAAATAACAAAAGATTATAAAAATAGATAATATTTATTTAGCGAAATGCGGATAACGATACACAGTGATAAGAGAACTGTGTTTATTTACAACACTGATGTCATAATCTTAATGATCGGTTGCCCCTCACTCTTTTATTACCAATTAATATGAAAATTATATTAATTAAAATAATTATTTTATTACCGAATTAAAATAATAAGGAATAAAACATATACATCGTTTTCTATTGCTTCAAGAAATATTTCTGCCAAATTTGAAGGAAATCGAACAATGCATTTGGTTGTAATCGCGTAACAAACAAATTTACAGACAGACAAAGTGCCAAATGCTGGAGTTAAAACGTAAACCTCGCTTCGCTCGGTCAATGAACTGCAATGATTTAATGTTGTTACAACAACTGCAATAATCTACCTCTAAATAATATACCCCTCTTAGCAAATCGCTTTAATATAAAATTTTTTGTTCCTTTTGATCTCGCGAAATTTTGCAATTATCAACTTCTATGACTGTCAATCACTCAAACTACACACATTACGCATGTTGTGATACAATAGGACCGGAGAGTAAAGCTATTTACAAAATGAGTAAAGACTTCTACAGATAAGTGTGCAAGAGGAATGAAACAATTATTTTAGTGTTATTGTATCAGTAGCACAAGCCCAAAAAATGTTATCAGCTGGTACAATATCATTACTGCTCTTAAATGAAAGTTTTAAAAAGATTTAAATAGACAATAAGAATAAAACACACATAAAAGATAAAAATGACGATCTAATTAATCATTAAACATAACCTAAAGGAATCATTTATCATCAATCAAAAATTATCATAATTCCTTATTAGCAATTATTCAAACTACGTATCAATTACCTTGTAATCTAATAGGACTATGGAGTAAGACTATTTATAGGATAATTAACGATTCCAACATATAAGCGTGTAAGAGCAGAAAAACTACAGTGTTTTAGATGTGTTAAAACAGCTGTAATAGCCAACCCAATTTCTTAACAAATCAATGAAAAATAAAACTTGTTCCCTCCTTATAACTGCTCTTAGGGTTACCAATATCATCTTCCCTCACTATCAATCTCTCAAACTACCCATGATGTCATACAATCCCTATTAGCAAAAGATATTTTGCGATATCTACACGATGTAATTACGACATTCATACGATATCGTAAAGATATCATATGGATATTATAGGGCATCAAGTGCTGATAGGGATAGGACAGGGGAGTAAGGCGTCGTACGATATCGTATGAATATTATACAGCATCAAGTGCTAATAGGGATAGGACAGGGGAGTAAGGCTTCATACCATATCGTATGAAT
>BGPR01026189.1:0-21711 GCA_013235015.1 Araneus ventricosus | reverse complement strand
GATTTGGTATTAAGACCTTTGTTAAATTGCTGGAGATAGGTATTCTAACAAATAAATGATATAAATGTAATTAATTTTTGACTAATTAATTTATAGTTAATATCTTTGTTAAATTTTGTTAATTATAACTGGTATTCTAATAAACTTTTTCTTCCTTCTTCAATTCCTACTATTAGTTCACACTCTCCCAATATATACATATATTTATTTATATATCTTGTTCAAATTTTGCAATCGATTTTAAACTAACTTCCCGATGAGCTGGAGATTTGAAACTTTAAACATAGCTCAGAACTAGATGACAATGCAATATTAATTCGCTTTCTTGTCCGTCTGTTTGTCTGTCATTTCATATTTTGCATGACGCATGCGCAGTACGTTTTTCATCCTATATTGAAAACTATTAACATTACAGACTTGGTTCTTGAATGTATGGATGTCCCATGGGATCATCGAAGCACCCTCATATTTTAGCCATATCTTTGCGCATGCGCAGTACGTTTTCATTATATCCCCAAATCTATTAACATTACAGACTTGGTTCTCAGGTATATGGATGGCCCATGGGATCATCGAAGCAACTCCATATTTCAGCCATATCTTTGCGCATGCGCAGTACATTTTTCATTATATCTCGAATCACCTAAGTAGGAATTAACTTAATTTGTTTTATATTACTTGTTTCTAAATGATCTGTAGTGATGTCCTCTTTACATTCCTCAATTTCTCTCTCATAATAATAATAATATTTTACGCTTTTGTGTGAATTCGACCTTGATTATAAATGAATAAATACAGAGAAAGTTGTTCTTATATGCTGTGCAGGGACAAACATAGCTTCCGCTAGAGGTAGTCTGAAGAAATAGGTCAGAAACCTTTCTATCCAAGAACTACTTCTTTTCACAGCTCAATGTGGTCCGATTGGAAAAGTTTCACATCAAAAGGTTATTAAAAAATAGTAAACTTATTAATTAAGCATCGTTCAAAAGGCATAATCAAAAATAAGGCCAAAAATGAATTTAAGGCGAAATGAAAATTTTTAAAGTAAAGAGCTTTGAAGAAAGGCTAAATTTCCAGAATTTGGCCTTAAAAAGGCCAATATGGCAACCCTGAGCTGGATGTTTAGGAGTGGGCTGCTCCTCCCTTGGGGGGGGGGGGTAGAAGAGGTGCGGGGTTGGAAGCTTTCGAGCTTTCTGTGGACCCAACTCCGAAATAAAGTGGCATCTGAAGCAGAAAATGATCGTGAATTGAATGAGCTTGTCGCTTTGTCATTTGCACCCCAATGAAGAGTGGCCGTGGCGTGGCTATTTGGAAACCGGCATTGCTGTTTCCATCGATGAGCTCGTTCTTGATAATGGGATTGGCGTAGGGTAAATCTATCTGTCTGTTTAACAAAAGAAAACACTGAAGTAAAAATGCAGTTTAATTTCTCAGAGTAAAATATTCCAGATGGGGAAAAAAAGAGTTTCCTAGCGTTTTAGCGTGAGCTGGGAATATTCTGTTAACTTTATTATTTTTCGAGCAAAAATTTTCAAAACATTTATTTACTGCGTTGGATTCATTAAAATTTTAAGGTTATAGTAAGATTTTAACGGTTAAATAGAATTAATAATTAGAAAAAAAAACTAGATGATTGAGTGAAAGAAGAGAGGGGAAGAAAGAGAGTGAGAGAACTAACAGAGAAGGATTCATTCAGCTAGAGTAACAAAATTTGGTACTTAAGTATTATAATATAGGTCCTACTCTTGCCTTTTGCAAAATTCAGTCTATTTTTATTTATTTATGATTTTTTTATCATAAAGTAACAGCAACTTCGCGCTTTAAACGCATAGAGTTACCGAAATGTTCATCTTACCAGATTATTAATGATACCAAGTGAAAGACTGATACAAAGATCTTTACAATTTGTTTCGATTTTGAAAGCTGTTATACTGATCGGCAGCTATTTTTTAAAATTTGACTAAGTTCTGCGGGATTTTTTTCCATTTTGCTTTGAGCATTTTGAACCCAGATGGGAAAAAGTCGGACTGAGGCTTTTAATGAAATCGTCATCATTGAGAACATTAAAAATCAGAGAAAAAATATTAGCGACTCTATCAAGAAATTGTTAGTGAGCGTACGTGAAAACAATATGAAGGAATATTCTATTCCACGTAAATTACGAAGAGCTAAGTATTCATATCATTATAACTAAAATTAATTTAAATTAAATATAAATTTTTACTTACGGAAACTATAAAAATTCTGTTGTCATCATTTAATATTTTTAAGAGTCAAACTAATTACGTAAGTTAAAAATATATGAAGTGCACGAGGATGCGAATAATTGCATTTTTTTCCTAGCTATTCTTAAAAATGATACGATATTTGTATTTTTTTGAAATGGAAGTATAGCTGATGTCGTGAACATTTTTTAAAATTAAAAATGGGACGAGGATTTTTTGACCAAAGAAAGTCGAGGTAAAATGTTTATTAATCCTAGGTCTATGTTTCGATTCCGCGCTTTCTCCAAAGTGTCGGCAGGTTAGGTTCTTGGCAACCCCCAAAGCGACAGAGAAGATTACATGCTTGCTAGTAGTTCAGTAAACGAAGGGTTTGAAAAAAACAAAAAATAATATAGTTTTGGAAATTGGTACACATGTTCGTGAGGGGCCTATGATGAACATACTAAAAATACACGGTACCGACGGGTGAGCTCGCGGCGCCATCTGGGATTTCATCCACCTTTTTTCAGTTTTTAATAAATATCTCGAAAACTATTCCATATTTAAAAAAAAAAATTAAGGGATACCCAGCTGCCTCGTGTATTCAACTTGTCCGCGTTATTCTTTGTGTTTATGATTGTTTCAGCATCATTTTCAAACGGTTGGAGCAATTAAAATGATACTTGAAAAGCATGCCCTTCATTGGACGACTAAAGGTACTGTGGGATAAAACAAACTGAGCCAAGACCCTTCTATCATGAAAATATATACAACAAAGGAACAGACTATCTGAATTCTTCTGAATCTTTGTATACCGCATTTCTTTGAGAAATTTTTCTTGAGTCGCTTACTGTCCATACATATAGGAAATGCTTTAAGAAGATTCTATCTTACCCGAGTCCTTGAAAGAAATATAGTTGCATCTCTGAATTCGTTGGTTTTTGTTTCTTGAGTTAACCGATTCCCTGTCAAGAGCTGAGAGTGAAAGGTTAATAGGACGCAAGAGCGGAAAGACGATTTTTTTTTTCTCTTTTCTTTTGTTTCCAGTCAACGAAGGTTCAAAATGGGGACGAAAAGAAAATTGAATCATATAGTTTTGAAAATTGGTACACGTGTTTGTGAGGGGCTTATGATGAACATTCTAAAAGTCTCGGTTCTGGGGAGTGAGTCGCGGCGCCATCTTGGATTTCATCCCTCTTTTTCGTTTTTCCTAAATATATCAAAAACTATTCAGTTTTCAAATTACAAATGATTTAACAAATTAAAAAGCGTAAAATTCCCTAAAAACACATACTTTTATTTTTCTTCCAGCTTTAATAGTCTTGGAGATAATGGGTCTCAAAGGTTGCCGCCATCTTGGATTTCCTCCCCCCTTTTCAGATTTTCTTGAATATCTCAAAAAGTATGAAATATTGAAAATACATGTGATTTAACAAATTAAAGATCGTGTGATTCCCTACAGATTGGTACTTTGATTTTTCTTCAGGCTTTAAAATTTTTTGAGATAATTGGTCTCAAAACGGATGAATTTGTAAAAATTGATAGTACATTAAACGAAGGGATTGAAGAAAAACAAAAAAATCATATAGTTTCTAAAATTGGTACAAGTGTTCTCGAGGGTCTCTTGTTGAACATAGTAAAAGTCACCGAACCTGGGGGGAGAGCTAGTGCCTCCATCTTTCATTTCATGCCCCATTTTTTGTTTTTCCCGAACATCTCGAAAAATATTCAATTTTCAAATTATAATTGATTTAACAAATTAAAGAGCGTAAAAAATTATTAAAGCTGGAAGAAATGCAAATACAAAGTTTTGCTTTTCTTCCAGCTTTAATAATTTCCGAGATAACGGGTCTCAAAGTTTATCGCCATTTTGGATTTCATCCCTGTTTTTTAGTTTTTATTGAATACCTCGAAAACTATTCGATTTTAAAATTACATGTAATGCAAAAATTTGATGACTGTAAAATTCCCAACAAATGCATGCTTTTATTTTTTTCTAATTTTAATAGATTCTGAAATTGATAGCTAGAAAATAGCTAGAAATTGTAGGGAATTTCACGCTCTTTGATTTCTTGATTACATGTAATTTAAAAATTCAATTGATTTTGAGATATTCAAGAGAAACTTAAAAAGAGGGATGAAATCCACAATGGCGATAAACTTTCAGACCCATTATCTCGGAAATTATTGAAGCTGATAGAAAAGCAAAAGTTTTTATTTGTAGAGAATTTTACGCTCTTTAATTTGTTGAATCAATTATAATTTGAAAATTGAATATTTTTCGAGATATTCGGGAAAAACAAAAAAATGGGGGGATGAAATCCAAGATGGCGGCACGAGCTCTCCCCCAGGTACGGTGACTTTTACTATATTCAACAAGAGACCCTCGAGAACATTTGTACCAATTTTAAAAACTATATTATTTTTTGTTTTTTCTTCAACCCCTTCGTTTAATGTACTATCAATTAAGATTTTTTTACAAATTCATTCTTTTTGAGACCAATTATCTCAAAAAATTTTAAAGCCTGAAGAAAAATCAAAGTACCAATCTGCAGGGAATCACACGATCTTTAATTTGTTAAATCACATGCAATTTCAATATTGCATAGTTTTTGAGATATTTAAGAAAATCTGCAAAGGGGGAGGAAATCCAAGATGGCGGCAACCTTTGAGACCCATTATCTCCAATACCATTAAAGCTGGAAGAAAAATAAAAGTACCTGTTTTTAGGGAATTTTACGTTTTTTAATTTGTTAAATCATTTGTAATTTGAAAACTGAATAGTTTTCGACATATTTAGGAAAAACTAAAAAGGGGGATGAAATCCAAGATGACGCCGCGACTCACCCCCAGGACCGGGGTCTTTTAGTATGTTCATCATAAGGCCGTCACAAACACGTGTACCAATTTTCAAAACTATATGATTTAATGTTCTTTTCGTCCCCATTTTGGACCTTCGTTGACTGGACTATAGGAAACAAAAGAAAAGAGAAAAAAATTTCATCTTTCCGCTCTTGCGTCCTATTAACCTTTCACTCTCAGCTCTTGACAGGGAATCGGTTAACTCAAGAAACAAAAACCAACGAATTCAGAGATGCAACTATATTTCTTTGAAGGACTCGTGTAAGATGGAATCTTCTTAAAGCATTTCCTATATGCATGGACAGTAAGCGACTCAAGTAAAACTTTCTCAAATGAATGCGGTATGCAAAGATTCAGAAGAATTCAGATAGTCTGTTTCTTTGTTGTATATATTTTCATGATAGAAGGGTCTTGGTTTAGTTTGTTTTATCCCACAGTACCTTTAGTCGACCAATAAGGGTCATGCTTTTCAAGTATCATTATAATTGCTCCAACCGTTTGAAAATGATGCTGAAACAAGCATACACACAAAGAATAACGCGGACAAGTTGAATACACGAGGCAACTGGGTATCCCTTAATTTTTTAAAAAATATGGATTTCCAACCACTTATTTTCAACACAGTATATGTCTTTCTTCCAGAAGAACTGTCAGGTCACAGGTGGTGCTAACGATGTTGAGGGAGTCTATTCATGTAATGCAGAGGTTCCCAATCTGTGGAACGCGTAACCCAGGGGTACACAAAATCAAAGTTCTTTTCGAAAAAGTTGAAATGAAAGTTTATTTTTTATAAAACAATAAAAAAATTATTTTAAATGCAATATCCAATGGCACATACCTGTAGAAGCAATTGATGAAACCATCAAAGATGCAAAACTCCTTTTAAATGCTAAAAACTGCGTAAATCAGGAGTTGAATAACTGACTAACACAGACTTATCAATAGGGCCTGTGATGTCCATGGAAATTGGAACGAATGATTATTATCCGCTCTCTTATTATGTTCCTAAGCTGATACAGCGTGTTCGAGTGTACAAAACACTTTAAATTCATTATTAACATGAAAAATAAATTACGTATCAAATTCTATACAGTATGCAGTGAAAGGTTATAATTCAGATGAATTCCTTGTTTCAGATTTAATCAATTTGAGTGTGCATATCCATGCGATAGATTAATTTTTCTATTTAATTTCCGTGTTATTATGTGATAAATAGAAATTTAAAGTGGTATATTGAAAGAATCACACTCACGCATATCGAAGAAAATTATTCTCTTTCAAACTCTTATATTTAAAGCAATTGAAACTTTTTGATCTGTATAAATTAGTTGAAATGAAATGACAGACATGGAAATAATCGAAAAACAATTTTTGAACAGATTACAAGAATGAACTACGAAGTGCTCCAATCATTTAAAAAATCTAGAAACAATTATGGAGATTCTTAAAAAAATAACATAAATACGCATTATACATTACAAGCAGTTAAAGTGTTAATACTAGCATGCTTTATTTGTTGTTGATTTTCTTATTGAAAAAAGGAAAAGTAGATTTTTTCATAATATCAGAAAGCAAAAGAAAAAGAAAAAAAAGAAAAACCCTCCAAACAAAATATTTTTCATGATTGACAGAAAAAATCTTTTGGAAAGTTTAGTTTAGCTTTTTAATGAAAAACAGTAAAGAATAATGTAAAAATACTTTATATAATAAAGTATTTCAATTTATATTATTAAAGTATATTTTTTAATGAAAATGTATTCACCGCAATTGTTAAACTTCTTCAGAGTATATATTAAAATGTTAGTAATTACACTTTATCATTTTCACATAAATAAAAAATAGAAGGTTTTCAACTCATTCTTAAACCGTTTTCATAAATCTGTAGCAAAATTTGCATACTTTAAATGAAAAAGTTAATAACTTTTATATTATTCGCGCTATAAATAAGTTTATATATTTTTCAATTTATTTTATCATTTCTTTTAACGATTAGATGGCGCAGAAATTTTCAATTTAGAAGGACTATACTATTATGCCGTAAGTGAATTTGATTATTAGCATGAGTTTCATACTTTAAATGAAGAAGTTAATAACTTTTATATTATTCGCGTTATAAATAAATTTATGCACTTTCAATTTATTTTATAATTTATTTTAACCATTAGACGGCACAGAAATTTTAAATTTAGAAAAACTATACTATTATGCCGTAAGAGATTAGTAGTTGCTTTAAAAAATCTATTGAAAATATGCCCAAGGAAATGTTTGCTTTTAGACGATAAATACAATTGCAAAATAACATATTATTATACCGTAAAAAGTAGGCTCGACTTATTTTTAAAGAAATATATGAATTTCCCATATTAATAATATAAAAGACATCTATTCAGTATTTGAAAATCAGTTCTTTTTGAAAACTTGCATCTCAAAAGCAATGTTTCATAAACTTTAATCACAAATCCACCCAAATGACAAGTCCGTCTATAATGAAGCGTTTGACAGAAACTGTGCTTTTTAAATGGAGAAATTCTGATATGCGCTCGAAGGAGGAATTATCAGAACGTCTGCTCGGTTTCTGAAAATAATCGCCAAGTATAGGCGATGACGCGAAGATGTAGTACACCCGCTTCTATCATCCACGCTGAACCACTCTTCTATTTAGCCGATGGGTACTGGGTAGGACGTACGTGGTGTTTTTCTTTTTTGCTTAAAAGTCCCTCTGAACCCAAACGGGCTTAGAACATAATGTGCCTCTCAGGAGAGCAACACGTATTAATCCTTTCAAATGAAAATGCATAAAATACTTTCCACTACGACACACCCCAGACACCAGAGAGGAAAATCTTTGGTTTGCAGTTTGGAGGGGTATGCTTAGAAACTTTATTGATCCACGAGTAAAATAAATAAATCACAAAGTATAGTCAAAATGTACACGAAAAAACCTGTAACATGAGTTACATTGATGACTTCACAGAAGCGACCTCGCTACAGTTGTTGAGGCCGTTGCCGCTAGTAGACATGATTAACGGATAAGATTACATTGGATTGGAATGCAGATGGTGCCTCAGCACTAGACTTGAGGCCGGAATCTTCTTAATAGTAAGATAAAAAATGGGAAATGAGTAGTAAGTTTTAGAGTATACATTGGATTAATAAATGCAGAAAATCAATAACCAATCGAACAATGCAGACTTCAACGCATTAAACCCCCACCCCCAAAAAAACCCGAGAGGAACACTAATAAAATGAAATACAAAGAAAAGCAAATGAAAGTATTCACAATCAACTTTCCCCAATCTAAACAATCCCTAGAGTTTAGAATTTGATCAATAACATTTTTTGACATTGCACAACATCTCTGGATCTTCATCACACACTGTGTGTGTGTGTGTGTGTGTGTGTGTGTGTGTGTGTGTGTGTGAGAGAGAGAGAGAGAGAAAGAGAGAGAGAGTATTTATTATTTAAAAAAATTTTAAGCAAATATTTTTTAATCCGTCATGAGGTTTAATTAAATTAGATGGCTCTGCCCCCCTGATCGCTAACGCTCGTAAACCCCTAATCGCTAGGCAATCCTCCCATGTTGTAATAAGGACTGTTGTATAAGGATTCGTGTTGTAATGTATAATTAGGACTGTGCATTCGGGCAAAAAAAAAGAAAATGGTTGAGATTAATAAATTTACTCTTGATGCATTAACTTAAATCAGCAGAGAATAAATTTTTAGCCTTGAAGATCATTTTCTTGATTTTTTAAAAATTTAAAAGATGAATTGAACATTCAAATTAAACTAATAAAAGAAAAAAATGTTAAATAAGAGTTTCAAGATATACACTGAAGAGCTAGAAAAACTGGTGCACCTGTCTAATATCGTTTAGGGCCAACACGAGCACACAGAAGTGATGCAACACGACGTGGCATGGTATCGACTAATGTCTGAAGGTATCCTGGAGGTATTTCACACCATGAATCCTGCAGGGCAGTCCGAAAATCCATAGGAGTGCCAGGTGGAGGAGATCTCTTTTGAACAGCACATTGCAAGACAACCCATATAGGTTCAGTAATGTTCATGTATGGGGATTTAGGCGGACGTGTGGGGTGTAGCACTGTCCTGCTGGAATTGTCCAAATTCGTCGGAATGCACGATAATGGATGTAAGTGATAGGACAGGTTGCTTACACACCTGTCCCTGTCAGAGTCGTCTCTAGACGTATCAGAGGTCCCATATCAAGCCAAATGCAGAAGCTCCATACCACCACAGAGGCTCTACCAGATTAAACAGTTCCCTGTTTAAATGCTGGGTCCATGGATTCATGAGGTTGTCTCCATACAATACATGTCCATCCACCGGATACAATTGGAAACGAGACTCGTCAGACCAGGCAACTTGTTTCCAGTCATCAACGGTTCAATGGCGGCGTTGGCGGGCCCAGGCGAGGCGTAAAGCTGTGTGCCGTACAGTCAACAACAGTACACGAGTGGGACATCTGTTGCGAAAGCCCATATCAATGATGGTCCGTTCAACAGTTCGCACGCTGACATTTCTTAACGCCCCAGCATTGAAATCTGCAGAAATTTGAGGAAGTGTTGCACGTCTAACTCCTTTAAGGTTTCACGTCAGTCATCGACGGTCCCGTTCTTTCAAGGTCTTTTTCTGGTCGTGCCGATGTCGGAGATTTGATGTTTTACCGGATACCCGATATTCATGGTACACTCGTGAAATGGTTGTATGCGAATATCCAAATTTCTTCGCTACCTCGGAGATTCTATGTCCCATCTCTCGTGCGTCGACTATAAGGCCCCATTCAAAGTTACTTAAATCTTGATAGCCTGCCAATGTAGCAGCAGGAACCGATCCAACAGCTTTGTGATATACCTGTTGTCTTATATAGGCGCTGCCGACTGCACCGCGGTAGGCCGATCTGTTGCATATCTCCGTTATTTGCATTCGGACACCTGTACCAGTTTTTCTGGCTCTTCAGTGTATAAAGAGAATCCTGAAAACAAATCGGTAAGGCTTAAGGACTGGGAGCGATTTCATCGTCAGAATCGCCACAATCGCTCTAATCATTAAGAAGCTATACAAAAGGAGAAAAAAGTTTCAGGATTGCCACATTTAGCGAGTGATCACTCCAAAAAAATTGCATTTTGTGACCACATAGTATTTTTAAGTATGATCAACACGATCAGTATGTTGAAAAAAATTATTTCCCCTTCTTTTTGAAGTCCTTTTAAATTTTTTTTCGATAAATTAATTTACTCGTTGAATTTTCTCCTTTCATTGTTTTTATTATATTTAACAGCACACTTGCGGTTCATGTTTAACTCATTGAAAAGAAGTCCAAATCGCATCGTTTGTTTACGTTTCAAAAGTGAAATCATGTGATACATCTATTGCTATAAATGTTGCCAATGATGTTCTAATGTAAAAGAACAATAAAAAACATAGTGAGCACATCTTCTTGTTTCTTTCTCCTCAAATATCTTTATGACTTAAGCGATTGTGTGCTTCCTCTTATCCAAATAACTCAGGAGTAAAATTCTCTGGTAAAAGATGGAAATCCAGTTATTGGAGGTATTATAATTCAATAAGAAAAATATATTTCTAAGATATACTTTTTCAGCTTTTCTCATCTTTAAATCACTTTTAATTTGAAATCACTTTTACCAGTCTTATAGTTAACTGACTTCTTCTCTGTTTTATAGTGTGAAACGTTTACAAATAAAATTTTTCAAAGAAATTGGCAATGCATTTTTCATCATGGTTTTAAAAAGTTCTTTTAAATACATAAAATTAAAAGTTATGAAAAAAAAATTATTTCTCGATCAGATGTTAATCAAGTATGGATAAATGAATGAAGGAATGGCGGCCTTTTCACATTTGTAACGATATGAAGTTTAATCTAAGGAACATCTTTATCGGCTAGTCTACTGTTTCAGCGAATCCGCGCCTAGCTGAACTGTTCCTGAAATGAGTCAACAACACAGCTCAGCTTCATTTACTTTATTGTTTTAAACTTCCTCCGTATTTAGTCTTGAAAATTCATATTGGAAATTAATTCCAAACTTTAAGTAAGGTCATAAAATACTGCTTAGCACTAATCTAAAAAAGTAAATAAACAAAGTAAAATCTTGAACATGTAGGAAAACACTGTTAACTTGGTTTACTTACAATTATAACAAATTAATCTAAAAAGAAACAAATAAACAAAGTAAAATATTGAACATGTGGGAATATATGAACTGTTATCTTGTTTTACTTTACACACAATTTTTTTAAATTTTACTTACACAATTTTTTAAATTTACTTACAATTTTTTAAATCAAAACATAAGCCAAAATTGTTATGACCCAATTAATAGCTTAATCTCTAGAGTTTTGAAAACTTAAAAAGGACAATTAATGTTCACATAAAATATTTTAAAAGTGTTTTCATTCTCATGTAATGCATGCGTTATTTAGTAGCTAGAAAGTTAGTACAAATTATTTTATATTAAATCATCAGCTTTTCCAACATGTATGTTTCGATATAACTACAAAATCATGTTTGATAAAACTATGGAAACGGATGTCGTTTTTCAGGTATAAATGTGAAGGTTAAATGCGTTAGAACAAGGTAGCTTTCATTTCTATATGGAAAAAGTCGCCGAATTTGGACCAGTTTCATGACTTCAAATCTGTTAAATATATGGCCCGTCAAATAGTCAATGTTGTAACGATGTAAAAGTGGCGTATGAAATCATTTTTAAGAGAAGGTTCAACGTTGTTACAGTTTAAAACAAGTCTTTAGCAGTGGCGGATTTTGACAATATGAGTCCCGAAGCTCAAAATTATTTTGAGGCCCCTCCAGGAAAAAACTCTTTTGGAGATACAAATGTGTAACTTAAAATAACGTACTTATGTTTTTAATTCTAGGTCTATGCTTATCTTTGTTATTCAATTTGAAGCTAATTCTTGTATTGTTTATCTGATTTCTAATATTTATTTCCCAGATTTTTACAAATTATATACTTTACTCTTAGCAAAGTGTATATGCTATGTCATTTTTCATAACGTTATATGTAGGGTTGTCATAATTTTCATAATTGCCAAGCATTGATACGGGACGTTAAATTCTAAATAAATAAAACATGAAAAAAGTGGGTAGGTAATGGTTTATTTTACTCTGATAAAAAAAGCAATAAAGCTCAAGCGATCTAATAAAATGAACACGTAGAATATTGAAAAAGTCATCTTTTAAAGCTGATTTTACTTTCTTAATTATATCATTTTCTTCTTTCACATAATTAGGAAATTGAATGTGAATCATTTTAAAATTATAATGACAAATGAAAATTGCTTCAGTTGTCTCCCCTGACAACAAGTTTCTTTCATCCGACCATTGAGTTGACATTATGGAAAATATTACCTCCTCATTTGCATCGAGGGCTGGAAAGGCACATACGCATTAGCATAGCTTTATTAGACATGACTTCTGAACAATTTACTTCGTATCTGCAAAAAGCTTCATCCATTTCTCTTGCATAATCAATTTCATAATCGCTTCGCAGTTTTGGTTGGTATTATTTTTCTCTAAATAATCTTTTAGATATACAAACTGGTTGAATAGAATCTCAGTGTTGCCAATATCGATATTCCTTACCTGTAAATATGCAATAGAAGATTCTATTTCTTCCCGGCAGAGTTTACGGCGACAACGGGACAAATCGCAATATGTGATTGAGTAGTGAAATACGGTGACAGTCAGTCCCGTATATATGGCAACCCTAATTATATGCATATATAAAAGTAGATAGAGAAATTAAAATACCTTTGCATTTCTTTATCTTTTTTTCATTTTACTCCAAACAAAGTGTTTTTCGTTTGATAATATAAAATATTTAAGTAGCAGTGATTTGTTTCGGTTTTTGCCTCTATGTAGATGGGTTGGACATAACAGTGTCCAAACATTCAAATTTTATATTAAATAGGAACATTTCAAAAGTGTTTTTATTAAATATTTTTTCTTTTCCTATGTTTAATAAAGGAAACTTATTCAGTTGAAAAGGAGAAATGAGCTCATAAATCATCAACTTATATTTATGAACTATAATAAATTTTCATAAACTAAATATCATTTTATATTTCGTCTAAATTTCGAGCTCGAATGAACGTGTCAACTCTTTTGTTTCAAAGGACAGAATAGTAAAATCTAATAATAATGCAGGCAGAAAAAGGAGGAAGATAATAAAATTATCCCCCGATTTTTTAAAATGAAAAACAGCACTTTGAGATAAATTAATATAATTTTTTAAAAAAAATATATGTTTTCTTGTTTAAGCTCTGCAAAGTAAATTATTAAAACCGTTCTCATCGTTCCTTTTTTCTAAAAACTTATCTTGTCAAAAAATGAAAATGTGAATCGTAAAATAAAGCAATGACTTTCAAATATATTATAACTAATCAAAAGTATAAGTGGGTGACAGAATAACGTGAACACTTTTGAATTTGCACCTTTTTTCAAATATCTCCGAAAAGGATGAAAGGATTTTCCTAGAACATCGACCATGAAGAGGCTTCAACTCACAGTTTACAGGGAAGATTCGGTCTCGATGGCATTTAGGGGACTGACCAGAAATTGATGAAGAAAATGATTTAGAACTCACCCCATTTTACTGAAAGCTGATAATGAGTTGCAAATTTCACCAATGGTTTCGCTTAATAAGAGCAGCATTTACATGCATTTTTGTAAAAAAAAACGCTAATATTCAGGAAATTATAAAGGTTTTCTTAAAAAATCCCTAATTTTCCAGCAACTTTTTTGGTTATAACGTACAGAGTTTTCAGACAAATTATACAAAACTTACAGAATTCATGACAATATGTTAGCTAAATATTGTAATAAAAGTTGAAGTAAATACTTTGAATAGTAGAGGAAATATGAGTATTTGTAGCAAATATTTGTTTACTGCGCATATGCGAATCGTAGCCTAAATTTTCTTTCATAACTTCAAAGCCAGATATATAGGGCAGCTTAGTTGAAATTCCAGTTTAAGATTCAGGAAGATATCGGAATTGCAGCGATATGGATTTTAGTTGCACTCTAAGAGAAGCCAAATGATGAGGGGTTTTCTACAAATGATATTTTTTTCAATTTGAACCTACGAATACTTATCGACGAACTGCAATCTAAGTAATGTATTTAATTTATAAGTATGCATGGGTATTCAGGATATTCAAGTTTCATAAAATTTAATATTACTGTTAGAATCGATTTAATCTCTATGCAAGCTGTTTTGAAGTTACAAATATTAAGACAAACTGAAATAACAAAATATTACAATGTGGATCACATTGAGAAGAGTCGGTGTTCTTCAAAAAAATCAAAATCTTAATTTAGTAAGCAATTTTTAAAAAATGAAAATTCTTTTGAGCAATCTTAAATACTGTAATATAAAGTTTATCAGGACTGTCGAGTCAGACAGCTAACTGCAAAAGAAATTGGACCACGCTGAATCTGCAGGCGAATTTGAAACATGAAATAAAAAAATCCCAAGAATGGCTTCCTGAAATTTAAGCGATACTTAATTTTAATTTAAATTCAATTCTAGTACTCGGTTCTTAAAGTTAAATGAAAGCACTAAATTAAATTACCTTGATAATAATGCAAGAAATAAAAGTATGATGATGCGTATGGGCCCAAAAGTTCCGGGGCCCACTAGCAGTTAGTTACCTACTTTTCCCTGAGCAGTTCTACACCTGTGAAATCAATTTACAGACCATCGCGTCTTGGGTGCAATGGACATATCATCAAAGGAATGTCGTCTTCTCCATATCTCGTTTTCTATAGAGCACATTTCTATGTGAATAGCAGGTTAATTTATGAATAATCCATATTTATATTCAAAATTTAATTATATTAACAGGTTCTCGTTGGTTTTATAAAATTTTTAACACGTTCTCTGATGGACTTGACATTTTTAATATGTCTCTTGGTGCTTTTAAATCGAAATGTTTGCATATTTTAAATACATGATATGTTTTATTTTGCCTTTCTACAACATTTTAGATTTTTATGCTATTTGATTTTCCGTGTTCTTATGTATTCGACAGTTTTTCTGCGCTGTGTTTGATTTATTTTTATCTTAAGTGTTGCATTTTTTTTATCTCAAGTGTGTATTTACGTTTTTAAACTTTTAAACTCCTGGTGTGTTTTTTATTAGACTCGGTGTTTGCGTGTTTTGACTTTTTGATCCTTGCCTTTTGGAAATGAACTTTACATTTATTTAAAAATGCGGCTTTTGGTGTCATAGTGTGTCTTAAAGTTTTTGTGATTATGTGTTTTCGTTTTTAATTATATATACATTTGCATAAGTTTTATGATTTTATGTATTCTCTGTGTTCTACTTTTTGCTGTCTAAGGCATATTCTTTTTATTTACTCATTGTGACTTTTGTTCTTTGTGTGTTTGTCAGCACTCTGTAAATGGAGTTTTCTCTGTAGTGTGCTTTTCTTTAAATAAATAAATAAATAATGATACACGTTATTCACACTAGGACTTAATTCCCCCCAGCGTTTCGTTTGGCTGTTTTCATTCACTCATTAATTTTAATCATTAAGTAAAGAGGGAGAAACCTTTCAGTGAGGAGAGGATTATTCTGTAAACAAGGCTGGAATGTCGTAAATTCGCAGTCAGCTTTGCGCTGTCATGTTTCTCGCATAGATTTAGAGGCCCCTGTTGAGCCTCGAGGCACTAGGTGGCCGCCTCTAACGCCTGTGCGAAAATCCGCCACTGGTCTTTAGTGAAATGTAAATTTATTTGGATTTTACGCCTACGGGAAAGCGCCGCCAACTTGTGTTTCTAGAAATCCCCAATGTGTTGCAGAGAAGATTACATACTTCCCAGGAAGCAGAAAGGAGAAATGTTTTCGTCTTTCAGCTCGTGCGATCGATTACTTTTGGCGTTCAGACCTTATCAGGGAGTCGGTAAACTCAGCAAACAAAATCCTCGATTTAGAAATGGAAATAATATTTTTTTTCAAGTGTTCAGGAAATATAGGACCTTCTTCAAGTGTTTCTCATATGTATTGACACCAGGCGCATAATGCTTTTTCAAGCAAGCGCGGTATGTAAAGATTCAGAATGGAAACTTTACTCGTTTTTCCGCCTTTGTAAAAGGAATGTGTAATGGAAATTTGCACTCTAAGCAAACATAGAGCTACATTGTTGGCGTAGCTAGAACTTTAACTGATTCTGGGCGAAATTGAAACATTCCTTCCTTCCTTTACAATCTATATGGAGTACATAAACCTCAAAATGAAAAAAAATCCTGAGAAAATATTCTAACAATGTAATCCATCGTTTGATGCCTTGATCTCAGCAGATAGGTTACGAAACTGCGCGTCCACCACTCTTTCACAAATCGACAGTTAACCGAAAAAGTGAAAAATGCGAATTAATTGCATTAGTTACTTCTTTATATCTACACAATGATTGAGATGGAGTTGCTGCTCTCCTCAGTTATATGATTGTTTCGATACTTGTCTGATTTTGCCGCCCCTTTCGAAGTGTCGCCCCCCTTTCGCCTGCGCCACTGGATAGATAAAATAAGCTATTTTTCAGTACAAATAACTTCTTTCTCCTTTCACTTGGCGAATATCGCATTAATTTGCGACATTTGTATCTCAACTGTTCTGCCCGAAACTTCAATCCCGGACTGAGCGATTGGGATGTCATTTGCATTGCATTCCTGAATCAACTATCAGCTGACCCAGAAAGTTAAAATAATCCCCTTTCCATGATCTAAACTTTTATTTGTTTAATTATTTAAAGAAAATGCTCACAATAGAAAGAATTCCAGTTACAGAGTGCATGACACACAAAAAAGCCACCAAACAGAAAATGAATAAAAGCTGTAAACAGAGAACCTTAAAAACTTTAATAAACATGACAGGATCTTTAAAAGTGGTATACAGACGATTATAAAACACATTATTAGTTTGAAAGTTGTAAAAACTGAACCTTAGAAGCATTAAGATTTTATAAGAAATTTTAAAGTAGTACGCCTTAAGGTGTTTCTGTTATAATGCTTGTTTCCTAAAAGCATATTACTCTTCCTGTATGAGATTCTGGAACTTCACTTCGTTTTTTAATTTACAAATAATTTCATTATAAAAAAGACTAGTATAAATATAATAGAGGATAACTGTTTTTCTTGTTTCGAACTCGCCAAGAAGCTTTTAACGGAAATTTTTATGTCGATACAATTGTTCAAATAAATGAGCGTTACTCAAAGAATTTTTACCAAATAAGAGGCGAGAAGTAAAGTCAACGGTATTTTTCTTCCAATCTGACGTTACGCTCGTATAATACTGCACTAAAAAAATAGAAGTTTACAATGCACTTTTGAGCTGTTATTTCCGAACCAACCGATGACGACAAAAATACCTGAAATTCATAAAATTTTATAGCATAACAAAAGCAGGGTTTGATGTTCTAGATCAGTTGTACTCAAAGAAATGTCTCAAGAAATACTCGTTATCGGATTATGATTCTTTTTTACTATCTTTTAACAGGGATGAGATTGGAAAAAACCCCCCAAAAGCTGAAAATTTGACGCGTGAAATACGTTTTAAGTAACTTAAGCATTTAAGCGCTATAAATTATACTATATATATATATATGTGTGTGTGTTTGTGAGTGGGTAATTGGGTAAAGGACACTTAAAAATTACATAGGACAAAAAAGGAATACCAAATTAACAACGAAATACTAATCATACTTACAACTGTTTATTTAGTCAACTAGTTTGTAGCTACAATAATAGTAAAATATGAAAAAAAAATACTTTCAAAAATAAGCTTTTGAATGTAAATGAAATTTTTGAAATTTATGACAGTAAGCAATTACTTACATTCTACTTGGTTTTCTACAAATTTTTCACTTTAAAACGCAAATTATTTTGAAAAAAAAAGAATTTTCAATCACAAGGGTCTTTTTTCTTAGCATTTCTTGCAAAAGGAGGCGCGGATATCTCTTAATTTTTTTTAAGAACACAGATTCCAAGATCATTGTAAGAAAAAAAAGGAGGAAAGCGGATTTTTTCGGAAAAAAAGAAAAAGCGGAAATTTTTCATTTCAAGAAAATGAAAAAAGCGGAAAAATCTCATCCCTGTGTTACACATCTCTAATAAAAAAACTTTTGTAATTTTGCAACGCAATAAAATCGATAGAATATAAAACTTGATGTTATCGAAAATTTTAGTTGGGAACTTATTATGCAAGAAATTTAACACAAAACTACCCAATGCCCGCCTTCCGGTAGAATTGAAAAGAAGACAAAATCTCCTGTTTGGAATCGGTTATACAAGACCTAAAACAACAAAGACAATCGATAATAAAGGTAGTGTCAATGTTATGTCGATGAAATAGGGACAAAATTACCTGAAAACATTGGCAAAAATGCTATAAGTGGGCCTAAGGTGAGCATTTAAAAGGAACATGTTTAAAATGTTGTGATTTTTCACAGCATTTTTGTAATCGATACAAAAATACTATTACAAATCACAACATTTTGCAAATGTTCGTTTTAAATGCTCGCCTCAAGGCCCAGTTGTAATTTTGTAATCGTATGAAAATAATCACATAAAATTTTATTTTCCCGTTTTGATATATGTTGGACGCTTTTCTTTAATTTTCTATTGGCAATTTTTTTCAGAAAAATTTATTTGTATTTAAAAAAGGAAGAGAACTTATGCCCCCCCATGCGTAACAAAATTTCACGTCCCTACGGACGGTTAAAGTAGGGAAAACCAGGTGCAGATGTACATGGAATGTATTTGAAATCCCCGTTTCTAAATCAGGAGTGAAAAGAATGAAAACGAAAATGAAAAAGGAGGGGGAATGGATGAAAACGAATCTAGTGGGAACGCCTATGCATTGATCGCCGCGTCGATGAAAGCTTTGAGGATTATTGCAGGGTATTGAAAGGGTAGTTGGATTTAGAAGTGCCACAGAAGGAGCCTATTATGCTGGGCCGGCAACAGGGGGAGTCGAACTTTGTAAGAGCACTAGGCTCCACGCCGCTAACAGATTTCGCAAAATGAAAATTCTTTCTTATTAACCTGTTTTTCCTTCTAGGACTCAATATCACAAATCTTACAAAGAATTTATTTGAATTGAAGCTAAATTTTGTGACTGTTCTGGAAATCATTTTGACCTTACAAGTTATCGTCGCATCTGCAGGAAGAATTTTCTCAAGATTGAGACTAATAAAAAATTACTTGAGATCTATTATTACTCAATAAAAAATTATCCATTTTAGCTATCGAATTCGAATTAGATGAAACACTAAATTATGGCAATGTAATCAATGATTTTTTAATAAAAAGTGTAAGAAAATGAGACAAAAATCACATATTGTAAACTTATTCCGGTATGTCGCATACAAAATTGTGTTTACGAGCAATTATTTTTTTTGTTTGATTCAAATACATTGAAGTGTCTAAGTCACGGGATACCTCTTAATATCGTGTAGAAGCTCCTTTTTCCCAGAGGAGTTCAGCAACTCGTTTTGGTATTGACTCAACAAGACAACAACAGTAGTACAATGGTCGGAACTCGCATGAAGATTGGGTCGCGAGGAGACCGATCAGAAAGTGATGAAGAAGAAAAGGAATTCGGTTCACCTAGTTTTTCAGAAAGCTGAGCTCTCAGATTTTCAATTTTCTTCAATGGTTTTTCTTCCTTTGAGCATACTTACATGTATATTGGTAAAAATAACATGCATATTCGGGAATATAAGAAATTAAGGTTTTCTTTAAAATGTCACAATTTTTTTCCTAACTTTTTTTACTTACAATACGCAAGGTTTTAACCAAATCGTACGAAACTTACAGGAAACGTGACAATATATTAGAGAAGCATCGTATTAAAATTTAAAGTAAATAATTTGAATATTAGAGGAAATATTAACATTTTTAGTTAATAATTTGTACTGCGCATGTGCTAAACGTAGTATAATTTTTTTTATAATTTAGAAGCCGGATATATAGAGCAATTTATATAAAAATTCTAGCTGAATACCGTTAAGATTTAGAAAGATATCGTCTTTGCAGCAAGTAGAATTTCTGTTGATCTCTAGGAGAAATAAAATTATGAGGGTGTTTTCCACAAACGGATATTTTTTAAACTTGAATCTTCAAATAGTAGTTGTCGAACTGCGATTTAAATTATGTGTTTTATTTATAAGTATGTATGATATACAACATATTCAATCTTTATAAAATTCAATAAAATTATTCTAAGCGAAGTCTTTACGTCGATACTAGCGTACTTGACCTATGAGAGGACAGAGGGTGACATTACAATGAACTTAAGATCAAAATAAATTGGGTCCAAATGGGATAATTTGTACCGTCAGTATGCACCCTCTTTAGGGAATCGCGTTTCTCCGCTTGACCATCGGAGAAATTCTTTGAACACATAAGGAAATTAATAAATTAAATATCAACGGAAAAGGTATTTATATCGTTCTTGTTTTAAATCAGTGAGAAATGTCCCATTTATTAACTAAAAAAATTGAAAAATAACGAAATTAGAACGTCAGATGCAGGAATTTTATTTAAATTCTTAAAAATTTTGGGGAAAACTGATTAATTAAAAAAATTCTTAACCTTCAGTTGGGCGCAATACAAATGCTAACACGTTCGGGTGCAACTCATCTATGAGATTAAATGTTACATTTTTACTTAGGCTTAAGGAAAGACTTATCAAACTGAACAATTCAGTCATACGAAGCTATATTTGCGTTTCTAAATAAAATTTCTTGTATGTGCTTGCAATTTCAACTAACAAAATGTCCAGGAATTCAGAACGGATTCGACGTTTGATTTCCCGTAAGGTTTCCTTATCAATGGCAACTGTTGTTGACGAGAGCCTGAATTAATTGGACATTTTTGAAACAATATATTGGAAATAACGAATAATACAATTGAATTAGTGGATTGGACACAGGTATACGAACTTTTGCAGGTTTATGACAAGAAATATTTTGAAACATTTGGGAAAACAAAAATACAAACGTAATCGGGCGCGGCTCACGTACCAGATTAACGTGCCCCTCATCAAAAGAGCACTATTGAAAAAAAACAA
Organism: Araneus ventricosus; assembly: GCA_013235015.1. Taxonomy (NCBI): domain Eukaryota; kingdom Metazoa; phylum Arthropoda; class Arachnida; order Araneae; family Araneidae; genus Araneus; species Araneus ventricosus. Next base: position 518 of record BGPR01026189.1, on the reverse strand, counting down.
TAGCCTAGTGTTAGTTTTAGGGAGTCAAGAAGCTACGAGAGGTCCCACAGCTTTCTCGATAAAACCCTCACTTAGGCACAAAAAAATATGGATGCTTCATCTCACAGATTAGATGCGCCCGACTGAAGTTTAAAACTAAGTAAATTATGTCAAATGTTCAGAAAAAATTTCAATAGAACGAAAATTATTTGTTCTATCCAATGGTAAAATCATCTGTCATTTTCTTGTAAATGACTTTAAGATTAATGCTATGTATGCGTACCAAAACCGAGCACAATAGTAGCTACATTTTTCGCCCGATACTTAAAATAAGTTGAAATTTAACAGTATGGAGAAATATGTGGATACTATGGACAAATATTTGCGAAAAATCAACCAAAATAACACAGAATGTTAAATAAGATATTTCTAAATTAAATTTTAAAATTTTTTGCGTCAAGGTGCACTGAGTTACGACATTACGACTATTTCTGCGCCAAATTTCATGCTTATAAGTGCGATAGATTTGTCAGGACATC
>BGPR01026188.1:0-21713 GCA_013235015.1 Araneus ventricosus | reverse complement strand
TAATCGTTTAATAAAAAAGAATTCCAGCTGACACAGGAGTAGAAATATTTCAGAATTCGGTGACATATAACTCAGAGCGAATCGCCTGAAGGCAAAAACATCTCGATACCGAAATAGTATTTTTTCCGAACAGGAACGGAAACATATTTTTTTCTGTTGCTAAAACCAATCACGGAGGCTTCATTACAACTGTGGAACTTTGCGAGATAAAGTTGTTCCTGAAGGTAGATCCAAGACTGGGGGTTTTCATAGTTTAACAGGTAAAAATACTAAATATATTGCACTCCGAAAATCACTTTTCACGCTTGGATGAATTGCCAAATATGATCTCCTTAGGGGATACCGAGATTTTTTTGCAGAGGAAAAAAATATTGCAATCTGTGTAAACGTTTCTGTTTAGTTAAGCTCTGAAACAATCTTCTATTGCGCAACATTTTTTAAAAAATTATAATTTAATTATGAATTTATAATTAGTAATGAATAAATAATAAATTTAATAATGAATTTTAATTTAATTTAATAATTTAAAAAGATTTTAACTTTAGAATCCAAGTGAAATGTTTTAAAGTTTTTGTTTTCCTACAAATAAGGCCATCTTCGTCGTATAATTTTCTAAAATTACTCCATTTCAAGCTACTCAACTATTCAGTAACTGAGACTAATTTTCAGAATTAGTTTTAATCCCTTCCCCTTTCAAATAAATTTTAGAATTTTAAGTAATTAATAACAGAGCATGTGTAAACTTGGTTGAATAAAAATTTATATGTGTTTTGAGACTACAGCATTCATAAAAACTCAAAGTCGCAGTACACTGTAAAAAAAATCCCGTAAAATTTACGGTTTTAAACTGGCAGCTGGGTTGGTTGTGCAAAACCGTAAAAGTTACGAAGTAAATCCGTAGGCACAACGGTTTTTTACCATACAGGAACAAGTTTTTCCCGTAAAAGTTAGGAAGTAAATCCGTAGTCACAACGGTTTTTTACCGTATGAAATCAAGTTTTCTCCATAAAAATTAAGTCATCGAAGTAAGTGACGTCATCGACTGAGTTGAGTTGTTTTTCTCCTTCTGTTCGAGTTGAGTTGAAATGTGCTGATGTGTATTATCAATTAGGAATATTAATTAATCAAGGCTTAATTATTAATTTCAATTAATATAATTTTTAATTGAACTTACTTGGACGATTTCGATGCAAGATGGTGACAAAACTTCTAACTCCTCCAAGCCGGGGATCGAAACCGCGTTCTTAGAAATAAAAGGCAGTCGCTCTAACCACTAGACCACCGGAGACTTCAGAAAATGAAGTAAAAATAATCTATTTGAGTTTTAAAGTCACTATAGCTCTAGTGGCGCCACCTAGTGGTGTAAAAATCAACTATTTCCAGAACACGTGTTTTAAGGTTAGCTTTCATGAGTGACAACAGTTTACTGCAACATGTGTAAACAACAGCGGAGATGGAACCCTATTAAAAACATGAAATTAATGCAATAAAATTACATTTAAGAAAAGGGAAAGATATCGTACGGAAAGCAATACCGTATGACGAAAAATAGAGTTTGAACTGACGGTTTTAAACCGTTTATGGCTGGAGCGGAAAACGCGGTGAAAAACCGTTTTGTTAACAAAACAGCTTTAAACCTTCAAATATACGGAAAAAGTCCGGGAAAAAACGGATATTTTTTACAGTGTAGTAGCTCCAGAGTTCAAAGGATTAATAAACAGTAGTTTTATCTGAGATATCTCTCGGAAATACAATGAAAACCTGGTATGGGAGAATTTATGGTAGTTAGCACTATCAAAGCAGAAATAATAAAATGTCTTTCAAGAAAATCTCGTGGTTAAACACGTTCGAGACAAAGCCGGACCGGACGTGCCTCCCGTTCGGCCAGCAGAGAGTGCCTGGCAGATATCTAAGAGCTCAGAGTGAAAACAAAAGATAACTCGTACATTCAATTTCACTTTAAATCTTGAGAGATTTTCTTTTGATTTCTGAGATTCTGACCAAGAGACGGTTAGTGTGGACATAATATGTTTCGCCTAACGAGGTATTTACACTTATAAAGACGCAGGTTAGCAACGAAGCCTTTTTATTGATTACGCAGCGGACACAATTTTGAGTTTTACAAAGTTCAGTTTTATTGATTATTTTCAAGAACATTATTTAATCGTTTGTTTGAAACTGCTAAACGATTCGAATAAGAATTAAAGTAAATTTTCGGAACAAATTACCCGGAGGCATCAAAAATTAAAATTCCATTTTCCATACAACACCCTCTACCGCACGAAGAGGGCATTTCCAACCTTATAATGATATATGTTATATGTCTCTGGGCCCCTTATCCTTCCTACAAATATGTCGCATTGGTGCTGAATTATCCTATATATTCAATTAAAGTTGTAAACAGTATTCCTCCGTTTTATTAATGGACTGGTTATATTTGTCACACTGAATCATAAATCCTTAAAGACACTATTCTAGCATTCTTTCTTATCCAAAAGTTAAAAGTGATACTTACAGACATTTAAGTTGTGTAAAAATCGAGAAATTTCAGTTATTACTGTCACGATGATGTAATTAATTCTTAAATTATCTTCTATCGGCCAATTTCTGTTACGTTCGTTAATTAAAACAAGCATAATGAGCTGATAGAAGACTGTCATAAAAATTATTTCCTTTTAAGGAAATAATGCTTATTTTAAAGTTTATCGATAAGTTTAGACAATTGTAAGTAAATAAAGCTATAATAATGCTCGTTTCAACTCATTTATCATTTTTATCACCTCCTCATATTTTAATTTTATTTATGATTATGATACAAAACTAAAATTTATAATTGTTATATATCTTACGTTGACAGAAATTGGAAAGATACCCGTTAACGCTACGATTAAATTTTCACACACCCAAAAAAAGAATAGTTTCTATCGGAGGATTAATTTTCCTCTTTTTTCGCTTTTAAAATATAGTCATGAAATTTATATGGGATTCCGTTCAATTAAACAAAATGCCCACGGAAGGGTTACCTTTAAGGGGTAAGTAGATCGGATTTATGTCTAGGGGATTTAAGGGTTTTTATCACATTAAATTTAAAACAAAATATTACATAAAATAAACGAGGAGACTTCAAGTTAAATACAAAAACATTTATTTAAATACTATAGGGAGAATTTACAGGGGGAAAGATATGTACAAAGAAAGTTAACAGTAGATTTACTGTTTTACATGAAGTCAGGTTTATTTCCGAGCTAGATTAACTTGGGATAGAGGTTAGTGGATTAAGATAATTATGGTATTAGATATTTAGAGAGCCATAAAAAAAGTTAGATGGGACATAGTTACCACAGCTTGACGATCGGGCGAATTAACTGCGCCAAGACTGATCTGACTTACATTGCGAGGAAAGAGGAAATGAGAGAGAGTTACGAGCTTGTCTGCTGCCTGAGGTGCGCTGCTCTACTCTGAGCGTGCAAGCTAGTTTTGTCAGAAAAAAAGAGGGCGCTGCTCGTGACGTGTCCTGAACAGATCTCTAGCTCCATCTATCGCCAAAAAATAATTAATCTAGCTCTTACAATCTAATTTGCGCAGTGATTAAAATATTCTTTATGGGTAATATCCTACATTTTTGCTTGATGATAATTGCAATCCAAGTATAAGCTGTTTAGTAATTAAAATGGTCGAATGATACAGTGATTTCGAACAGTATGGAATTCTCAAGGAATTTCATACAATACGAACATGTATTTTTTTTTCAAAGAGCAGGAAAGTGAGTGATTATTTTAACATTTATCAATAACTGTATACCTGTGTAAGTAACTAAAACTATCATAGAGCTCAATTCAAAATATTTGTTATGTTTTTCGATCTTCTCTTGTTTTCGATTTAATTTTAAGTAAATATTATAAAAAATACATTTTCTACTTAAACTTACATCAACAGAAACTGTAAATATGAGCATTTACGCTATGATTACCGCTTTCAAATTTTTTCACAAAAAAAGAAATAATTGCCATCGAACAATTAGCTTTCATCGCTTATTTGTCCTATCGAGACATTCCTGAAAATTACGCTTAGCAATTAACTGCAATCCAAGCATAAGTTATTCGGAACTTAAAATGATCCAGTTACACGGTAATTGCGGACAATATAAAGAATTTTATGAAATACGAATATTTCGATTTTTACAAACAACACTTGAGGAGGAAAACAGACGTAATTCGAATTCATGAAACCAGAAATAGCGATGATTTTAGGAATGAAAAATGATCCCATAAATTGAACGGCTAAATTTGAAAAGATGTTTCAGTTGCATAACGGGTTTCTAATATCAACTGATAGGAAATGATTTTAAACAATAAGGAAGATTAATTCTACATGCTAAATTCCATTTTTTAACTGGAACTAATTTGAGTGGAATGCCTTTCATTAACTAAATTGTGTAGATTCCTTTCATCGTAATTAATAGATTAAGCTACTGCAATGAATTAGCTGTGCATGGTTATTTCTAAAATTGGCTGCAGTGTTTTCTCAAAGTTAATGAAAGCACGTGTGTATAGAAATTAGAATAAATTAAATACGGGTTGGCTATTTTTCCATTAATTCGCATAATAAGTCCACTTGGCATTAATAAAAATTGTTACATAAATTTCAAGAAATTAATTAAAAGAGGACATTTTTTAAATATGTAAATAATCAAAAAACTGTATTTCACATAAACTAAAATGTAAAAAATCAAATATCAGAGATTATGATGCGAGATACATATCAGTTACCGAAGCAATAGCAATTAGTGTTCAGTAAGATGAATTCCGTCCAGCTCCAAGAAGGAGGTCTGTCATTCAGGAAATTGGCAGACAGGAAGAGTGTGATTTTCGTCTGTATAGTAATTATCTGAAAAATTTAAGTAATGAATCTTCAAAGAAGGCAATATTAGTCTTCGGAGAATAAGATAATTCTCTGCATTTTCTGTTTTCTGTTTCGCATGTAACTTAATATTAATTGGCGCAACACATTTTATGGCCAGCAGCAGGCTTGCTGAATTAAAACACGCTGACAAAAGAATAAAAACATTGCAGCCATAATCATTCAGCTTATATTTCTTCATATACCTAATATCTCCATGAGGTTGGTTTGCAGATTCCACAAAAAATTTGATGAAATGAAATATGATAGTAAAATGTATTAGCTGTATATAGTAAATAAATGTATATAGTAAATGTACAGCTTTTAGTAATGAGAGAGAAATACGCAACTAAATATTTATTTAACCAATGAAAACAGTTTGAATTGCACTGCAACAATGAAAAGTATTATGGTAAATTATGCCAAAAAATATTTTAAAAGGTTATTAAAATTATAAAAAAATTGTACGGCAACTTAATTGATATCACTGATAAGGTAATTTTTTACACTTTCAGATGACTTAAAAATCATTTTTGTGCTGTAATATTTTCGGAAGTTATTAAAGAGAAACGCCGAAAATTTTGCTTAATTTTTAATTAATTAAAATTTCAAAAAAATGCTCCGAGATGCACATTCCCACTCTTCAAAGTATATTTGTGCCAAATCTTGTAGCTCTAGGTCCAGTAGTCTGCCCTGTAGAATGCCAACACACGGATACACACACACACATTCTCCTTTATTATTAGCAGAGATTAAAGGGTTTGTTTGTCAGTTTGAGAGTTGAGTAAGTTTGAAATGTTGTACGTCAAAGTTATGATAATGGGAAACCGCTGAAAGTGGTGGCACTTATGAATGATTGGCATGCTCTGGGGAATCACCACGTATAGCAAAAGGTTTAATGTCAAATATCAACTCCCATTACAAAAAATACTTTAATACAAGACCACATAATTATCCAAGGAAAAGAGTTGTTGCTAACCTCTCATTAATTGTGAGGTATAAGATTTTACATATCTTTACAGAAATCCTCGTAAAATACCCTTCGATACATAAAGGTACCTAACCTTAATGAACCATCACAAAATTTATGTCGTCTCTAAACTCTGCTGACTGAATCCCAACCAGCATTTATCAGAACTAGATTTTTCAACCCTAATCTTGAGTAAAATTCTGGTCAGGTGCTAACTTTATTGCCTTTTTTCATGCAAAACGCATCTGAATGACATATATATCATTTAAATAAAAAAGGATTGTGCCTTTATGACACTAAACTGAAGTATCAGACGCCGTAAACACTCCTTGTTACTGTCCCATGTACATGAACAAGGGAATATTTTGAAAATTGATTGTAAGGCTTTAAAATTCCGAAAGAGAAATTTTTATAAGGGAAATTTTACATTGTAAGAACGCTCTTGTGATGGAGAATCGATCAAGAAAAGTCTGAAACTGTTTAAGTATTCATGGTTGTTTGTGTAAAGAACTTACCTTTAAGCTTAAAATTTAATGATGTGCATCTGAAGTTTCTTCAAACTGTTACATTCTGACACTTTCTGAAAAGAGAATTCCAGATACTCGAAGTTGAATAACTTTGTACAAATACAATTTGTCTACGTGAATAATGATATTTATTGTTACTTAACAACTATACGCAAGAAAATGTAGCACATAAGATACTTGGCGTTTCCGTAATTCAGATCGAGCTTTAAATTTAATAATTCGCAAGCGAATGACTATGGAAAGATGTCTTTTGCATAAAAAATGGATATGAACCCTGGGGTTTTTTTTATCACAAAGCCAGAATTTATTGATTACATAGCTTGTAATTGAAGCCACTAGATGGTAATGCAGTTGTCGGAGCGATGTGTTATATAGGAAAAGATAATTAGTAGAATAATTGCTTAAAAAGCGCAACAAGTCGCTCTCTGATTAGGGACACAGCTATAAGACAAGAAACTCTACTTTTTAAAAGCATTAAACAACATTTCTGCTGCAAATATTTTATCATGCCATCAGAAATTGCGGTAAATACTGTGAAATGTGTGTATTCCCGTCCGATATCTGTATTCCTGAATGGAGAACGGCTTACAATTGAACATTTGTAAGCCGTTAGTTCTCTCATTCTCTTATCCTGTACAACGCTCAAATAACTGCAGAGCCATCCAGTGGTTTAATTCGTAAACTGTGCAACCAATAAATTCTGGTTTGTAACAAAAAATATTCCGGTTTCATTCATATTCAGTCCGAGCAAACAGCATTTTTTTACCTTCATTCGTTTGTGAAATGTTGATTTTTAGAGTTGCTTCGAATTTTTGAAACACTTTGTACTTTCCATCATACCAAAGTTTTAAAGTAACGTTTCATGAATCAAAAAAAATCGAATCTGAAATTAAATTTTTGCTATTTCTTTCATATCAAATAAAAGTATAAATAAGTTAAGTCAAATAAAAGCAAATTAAATCTAAAAATCCAAAAAGTGATCAATGATAAAAAAAAGGGGAATGACAACTAGTTATTAAAAACAAATTAATCATAAAAAAATATTAAGAGGCAAAAAACAATTTTCTAAAATGAAATTTATTATATTTCAATGTATAAATGAGAAAAATAATTAACAAATAAAAATATTTTGTACTTCCAAGTTGAAGGATGACTCGCTAGAAGGGGAGAGTTGAGCCGTCGTGTTAGAGTACGTTCTTTAGCTTTCCTATGTCACTTATCATCCGCTTCCGTCGGACCATATGTCTGGGACAGTATGTTCATATTTGGTTCTGGCGCCACTGAACCGAAATAAACCAGCCAACCAACCATCTCCCGTTTCCTTGATTCCTTACCAACCTTGCAATTCCTTCGATTCCCACTTGCTTAATTTGATATCTCATTTTTCTACTACTCACATGTTATTTAAAGGGTATTGTCAAATAAAAAAAATGCTACATGATTACTGATGTTTTCGGAATTGTGTACCATATTGTTAGAACCTGTAATATCACTTTCCAGCAGTGTTAGTCTCATGAATAGAAAGAGACATTCACAGAGACTCTATGGGATACCGGGGGGAATAGAAGCCATTGAGCCCCGAACTTGACGACAAACATTTTGTGGACTTAGCGACAAATTTGGCGACAAAATGAAGAATCCCGAAAATACTAGAATTTTCTTCTAATTCTAGTAATACTAATTTTCTTCTTAGAATTCTCTTTTAGCAATGGAGATATATAGATTCGTCCAAATGATTCCATGAGACGACATGTCCTGTCGGGAAGACAATAAATACCGGCGTGCCCTAATGAGGAATAATAATCTTTTTGGAGTGCGAGTGTGTTTAAACGTCTTTCGAATTGCTCTATGGAGTTTTGACCGCAGTGCAAGTTGGTAAGCTGATAGACACCGAGCTGTACTGAAAGTGTTTTTACCGTTCTTATTAGTGATTTTCTGTCTGTTTGTGCTCCTAATTTGTGTGTTTTTCATGTTTCCTGTGCTTCGTGTTCACCGGAATATTCGTTAATAAAATGTCGTTCTCCATTATCCGGCTTGTCGGACTGTTTTCGCTGTATACACACTCTGGACGATTTTCGTAACAATATTGTCGTACAGAGGAATGTTAAGTTTTAACATGGATGTAAATTATTATCTTTAAACATATAAACATATTGCTTTAAAATATGCTAACGTTTGTTTTAAAATGTTTAAAAGATAGTTGTTTTTATGAAAAAAAGTTACTAGAATTTTATCAGACATAGTGAAGGATAATCGATTTCTGACAAAGAAACAGGAAAAATCTTTGCATAGTTCAAGATCGGTCATGCAAACAAACGCAGTCCTGTTGGGTTTTGAATTTACATTCCATCTGATTGCGGTTTGTCTTTTTGGCTTTTGTTTTGTTACGAGGCGGATGCATTTCTATCATAGTCCCAGGTTTCTTTGTCTCCAAAATAGGTGTGAATGCTAAAAGATTATTTTCATCTGTTGTTCTTGCCCTTTCAAAAGCCTGCTTTTTTCCATTCATAGTTATATACTAATGCAGTGGTATTCCGTTTGCAGGACGCGTCCCATTAGGACATATTAAATAACAAAAAAAGTATGAAAACATGGAAAAAAGACAATAAAATTGGAAAACTAATAAATGGAACCAAAATTTAAAAATGATTAACTCTTGTTAAGGCAAAAATGTCATTTTTCAAAATAAGTAAATGCAAAAACGTGTCAAAAACTAGCTCTGCTAGATGGAAACAAGTAGCAGAAAAGGTTATAATTGAGTGACAGTACACTCCCCTCCAAAAACTAAGGAACAATTTTCGACGCTCATTTAAAGGAGAATGGATTAAAAACAATGAATATGTTTTATATGAAATACTTATTTACATGCATTAAATCATATGTAATGAAATAAAGATTTTGAAAAGAAATTATTTGTAAGAATTGGGCCAAAAGTCAATCACATTCTTATTTTCAAATTAGGTCCCCGTTAAAATAGTGCATTTTTCTGAATAATGTTTGCTGGCCTTCAATTTGAGTGTTGCTGATTGGTCAAGAAGAAATCGTTTACCCGATTCGCAACGTGGAGGGCAGTCAAGGGCAAAAACGAAAAGGGATGGGAAAATCTCAAGGTGATGCCACAATTCATTTCAACATCTCTCGTAATTTGGCGTATGGACTTTTGAATCAGTTCCAACAAGAAAATTCAGACACGGAGACCTATTCCAGGTCATTCAGGTCTATTAACCCAGTATGATGATTATTATCCGATTCATTCAGTCTGAAGTAGGAGAAACAATGTTGCGACTCGTCTCATTCCTGATTTTTTATTAGCGTTAAGGAGATGAATATTTCCCCCTCTGGAGTGCGAAGGCATCTTCACAACGGGGGTATTTATACAAAAAGACCATTTGTGTGTGTTCCTCTCACCCGAATGAAGAGATGTTCCCGATTATGTTGGAACATAGAACAGTGAAAATCATTACAGATGACTCCAGTTTCACTTATGAAAATAATTCTGGTTGGATTTCGATATGAAGAGTACAGAGGATGAGAAAGGGGTAATTATAGAGGAAGTGGAATCATGATTTCAGCTGGAAACTCTCTGGATAGCCTCAGTGACCTTCATGCTCTCCATGGAGAAACTCTCACTGGAGCAAGATATACAGATGAGATTCTTGATCCATCCCAGATAGCACGTAAGTTTGCAGCAAGTTTGATTTTGACTTGTCATGGCAAATTTGACGCCTGAAACTTGAGTCGAACTTGTAGCAAGTTCGATGTGACAAATAGCGCCACCTCCTTTGCAAATCAAACTTGCTGCAATTTTGCAAGACAAGCTTCCTGCAAAGATAGCACAATAAAGAGATAATTATCTTTGTCTCTGTTTTAAAAAACATCCGATTTTTAACAGCATCTCCTAGACCGTAATTCTTTTTTATTAATTCAATAAACCAATGATAATTTGTGAAAAAAATAACTTTTTTATAAAAAAAATTTTTTTTAACATTTTCCATCTTTTTACTAAATATATCACTCTCACTTTAAAGAAAACTATATCGCCTTTTTCTTAATGTTGAAATTTTAACGTTTATAAACAAAATTAAATCTAAAAACAGTCAGTGTTTGTTGAACAATAATAACTAGACATTTTGTCCCATTTTAAAGTAATTACTTTTGAACTCTAATTTCATAATTTATTCTACTAGCAAAACGTAGTTATTAGCGAAAATCGCTCTCTCTTTGACTTCAAATCATATTCTCAACTCAAAAAATTAATGAAATCCAGAAAATAGTTAAAAATAAATCGTATACGAATCGAATCGAACGATGTATTAGCGAAATCTATCTTCTCCTCTCAGAGTTCAACTGGCTCAATGGTTAGCGTCTCCGCTTCGGAACCGGAAGGTCGCGAGTTCTATCCTGGGTTGTGTTTCGTACTCTGTTTTTGCTATAATTTGCAATAAGTTTGCACGGCAAGCTTGCTGCAAGTTCGTTTCATGGTGACTTCGGAGCTTTCGTTAACTTGCTGCAAGCTTGCACTCTTGTCATGACAAATTTGTGGCAAGCTTGCTGCAAACTAAAATTGCTATCTGGGATATGTAAGACCGCATGCTGCTTTTGATCATGTCTTCATGCTAATAGATCATAATGCTCATCCTCAACGTGCTATCCCTTTCAACGAATACCTAGACGAGCAAGGTTTAGAAATAATGGGCTAACCAGTTAGATCCTCAGATGTGAACCCTGTCAATCACCCTTGGCACTATCTAAAAAGCTAGCTGGTTGCTCAAAGTTTTCATCCTAAAACTGCACATGAGCTTACTACAAAAGGTTTGCTCCGCGTATGGTCTTCTCTTCCACTTTCGGGGATAAGCAACTTAATTAGAGTCATGGCAATGGCTGCATTGTTTCAGCTAGAGGAAGACATATCTCTCATTCAACAGCATTTATTCAATTTTGCTCAGTAAAGTTTCATTTTATGAAACTTTAGAACACTAAACGATTCAGAAACATTAAACGATGCCGACAACCAAGACACGGTTGCAACAGGAACCCTGTCGCCTTGATTATTTGTGTTACCACACTGTCGGTAACGGCCATGCCTCAAAGTAGATAGCAACTTTATCCTAAACGTTGCAAATTTCAAAACCATTTTCTCAGTAAAAAAAGAAATAATAAATTTCCAAAAATAAAGCAATAATTAAAAATCAAATTTCTAATAAAAATACTTCTTTCCATTTTTTAAGTTGATGTCCACAAATAGTAACACATCGAAATGTTGATTCCGAAATTAATCTTAAATTCTTCATTCAACCTTCAATCCACAGAAAAAATAATCTGTGGGGCTTGTTTAATTGACAGACCTCATAAATTTGAAATGTCGTTAGATGTCGCGAACGGCACGGGAACCTGTATTCCTCCTCTCAAAGCTAGGACACCGCACCAGCAGAAGCATCTTCCTCCTCCAAGAATATAAGTTTCAAGCCCGCATACACAGCTGTGGATTCGAGTCCCGAAATTGTGCAAACCCGCAGTTCCGTAGCTATGATTCACACCACAGCCGTATATTGAGAGAAAAATTAACTCACAACAGAAATAGCTAGCACAAATTTCGTTTTCTTTCAAAGTATTATAACAACTCGCACATTTTCGAATATTTTTGTTCAGGTCAAAGCGCTGAAATAATAATTTCAACTTCTGATATTTTTAAACTTTTGTTCTAACAGCAAGTTATTGTACAGATATAAATCTTTCACTTGGCGATGAATGAAATGAATTTTTATTTGCATTGGAAATTCTCAAAATTTTTATTCCTGATTTTAGTTCTGAATTCCTATTTCATCTATGCATATAGTTCTGTGGAAACATAATTTTCTAACAGTCATAATATTGCAAATAAAACATAGGAATCTTTGACACATTTTGGATTAAAGCTTTATATATATGTAATCAAATTGAATTTAAAGTTGTCAATGTAAATATAATGCTTGTAATTACTCTGTATGAAAATTTGCTAAAATCACTCTATGCTATCTCTATTTTATCCCATCCATTAGTATCGAAACAAATAGCATTGTGACTCGAGCGAGTTGTTTTCATTTTGGGATGTCTTATATCTAAGGTAAATTCTCAAAGCATATTTGATTATTTCTCCCAAATGTGGCTAATTATATCACGTAGCACATTGCGTTTGGTGAGCCGCATTTGATTTCTCCACCAATAATTATTGTATTTACTTTGAGGCCTGTCAAATATATTGGCTACTTAAAGAGACAGTAATTGTATTTAAATGCACTGGCGAGTGACATAATATCGTAATTTTCAAACATAACTTCCGTGTATGCGTTCCAAATAATTACGGAATCCAAATAATTACGGAATCCAAATAATTTGGGCCAATAAATAAACACGAACGTATAATTAGTGGTAAATAAATGCCTATTTGTACGTTAAAGGAACGGATGTTCTGATATATCGCTAACCTTACACCAATCTTCGCGTTACTGTATTGAATATGAGTCTTCAGAAATGAATGAATGAAGCCAAAATAATCTAAGGCAGAAGGTTGAAGTGTTTCCTTTTGTTCGAGTATCTGAACAGCACAGATGCCCCCAACGATTCGATTTGGGTAACTTATGTGCTTGACGCACTCCTTTCGTCCAAAAGTGCAGAAGATTGAATTTTTATCACTCGAAAATAGATTCGCCCTGGGACGTGTCAAGATTTTCGGCAGGCGAAGAGAATGGGGAGAAAGAATGCATGAACTGTTTCACATCACTGTTCTGTTCCGTGGTATTTGGTTTTGCTTCCCTTTTTTATTCTAGTTCTTTCCAGCATTTTTCTTATTCAAAGGGGCTTAGCAGTCAAGATTTGTAAGTTTCGGTATTTCTCTTTTAGTTTACGGAATACCTAGGGAAAAGGCAGAATATTTAACTTTTTGATTCTCTTTAACGTAGAGTCAAGTCAGGATCTGTATGAGTATGTCGTAAGAAATCAATTATCATTCATATGTCACAGAAGATCTATGACTGGATCTATGAGTGTCGGTGAAGCTGGCACTACACAGCATTTCATTAACTCTTCTCCACGTATTTTTCTTCAATAACTACTGTATAGTTCCAAGACCATCTTTTATGTACCTGCAGTTTTATTGAAGCGTTTTAGATTTAGTGATTTTCTCATTCATGTCTACTTACTAACGGTGAAGAATGTGACGAAATAACGTTGTCAAATATGCAGCGATTCATCTATACAAACAATTAACAACAAGTTTTTATGACCTTTTCTAGAGTATAAGAATTATTGGTTGCAATGCATCACACATTATCGAGTTCTTTAGAATATTTCCCCTCAATACGATTTGGTACTGATATTATACCAGCAGAATTTTTTCTCTCGATACAAGCTAGTACAGGTGCTCTATCGGTCGAATTTTTCCTCTAAATATGAGCTGGTACAAATGCTACACCTCTAGCCATTAAGATTTAATGTTCCATCCCGGAAATTATTTGTCTACTCTCTTATGACTTGCAGAGAGTTTTGCCCTTTTGTCCGATTGTGCTCATATTTTGCATATAAAGAAAATTTTTGCATGCAATTTTTTGTGAAGAAAAAAACATATCAGTTCATGAATTTTCAAATTACGTATTATAATTTAAAGAACCATAATATTATAATTAAAATTGATTTCTGTTTGAATTATGCGAGTATTTAGTATAATGCAACTTCATTGAGTGGTTAAAGCAACCTAATATTATTATCATTTTTAAAAAAAATTAGCCTTCATCTTTTGAAATACACCTGCAAAAATTGTCAATTTTTTAATTCTTCAATACAAAAAAAAGGATTTTACAAATATCTTCCTCGACGTAAGATAAAATTCTTTTTTGTACTTATTATAAATATAAGAAAATTATGTTGCGATGTATATAAAAGCATTTATGGATCCTTTTTATATAATTACATAATACAAGCATTAAAAAACAACATATATTTCCATATTTTTTATTTAAGGTTTATTTATTATTTGAGGTGTTTATTTTCAAAAATTCTTCTTAATTATGTTTATAAAATATACACTTGCTTAAAACATGTTTTCTAATTGATATTATTTTTAATTATTGATGATAATTTGCTCTTGTTCAAAGAATTTAATTAAAATTCGTCTATTATTATAATATTCATACTTTAATAAAAGATTCGTATACTAAACCTAATTAATATTTTTTTTGTTTTTTCTGGCTGCAAAGCATTGATAAAAATTCTAAAATACCTAGAATTGTCTTCTCATTATGCTGTGTCAGAATAACTGCTTTCAAAAATGTCCCATAAGCTAATTAAGATAACAAAAGAATACCTGGTTACTAGATGTTATTATTTTTACATCGATAATACATTATAGTTTATTATAATTATTTTCAAGGAAGTTTTTACCCATTTTAATTTTTTATACTTCTTGCTATTTTTATCGCATTATAACATTCTCCTACTTTTGTGTTGATTAAATGAATTCTTAGCATTAAAAATGGGAAGAAAGCAAAACTATAGAAATACCTAGAATAATCGTCGGAAACTGCTGCTACTTAATTATATATATTTTGTGAAGCAAGAATGTTAAGTCGAAACAATTAAAATAAAAAATATAAGAAAATAAAGAAGTTCGAACTAATAATTTTGAAAATGTAATATCCCATTAATATTAAAGCACAAAATTAGCTTAGCTCCAACTACCTTTCTTTTTATATAAAAAATAAAAATTGATAAAAATTCATTTTATATTTTTAATTTATGTAATGATTAAAATCTTAATTAAAAGCTTATTTACATTTTTTCTGCTATTTTGTACATACTTCCATAATTCCATTGTCCGTGATATTTTTCTATTGTAACAATTTATTAATAATAAATAAATGATATATTTTTTCTAACTGGTCAACGAAATGCTTAAAAAACAGGTTTCAATATGAGATCAGATGGAATACTTAGGATAGTAATATAATTATGTATTCACGTGTTTATTTATGTTGTTTGTAAATATACAATAGACTATTTCTTAACCGGCATCCATTATAATTAAATATATGTTTCTAGAACATACTTGCTTATGTTTTGTGATGCCATCTGTAGAAACTGCCGCAGGAGAATTCCGTTTATCATGTTTTTTTTATCTATCGACCATAATCAAATATTCAGTATCGAAAATCATACAGATTATCTACGTAAATGTTTCTCTTGTGCGACTCCCAAAAAAGCGTTATTTAACTATAGGATTTGGCAACAACTAAAACAATTGACAAATCACGTGACTTCACTTTCCAAATGTAAAGAAACGAGTGTGTTTTAGTTTGAGGCTTCAATGAGTTAATAATGATTCTCAATCGTGCTGTTAAATATTATCGAAACAATTAAAGAAGACGAATTCAACGTGATAATGAATCAATTGAAGAAAGTTCTGAAAGGCTTTGAAGAAGGAGAAATAATTTGTTTCAAGGAACTCAGCGTCCTGGCTAGATATAAAAATATGTTGCTGTTGGCAAAAGCGAATTTCTTTTGATCGATTATTTTCCAAATGTGGTAATCCTGAAAACTTTTTCCTCTTGGCGAACTTTTCAACGGTTTGCGCGATTATGGAAAGTTTGGCGACGAAATTGCATTGCGTTCTTAAAACTTACCCATTTGTTTTTAGGATTCTCTTTATATATCTAAGAGAATCCTTATTTACAAATTTTTAAATACTCTAAAAAATGAAAATAAATGTAAAAATGTAAATATAAATTTACAATTATTTTGCACTATCGTCACTTTCTTTGTTAGTTTTATTGCAATGGTAAATTTGCCTGCGAAATGCTTACAAAATCAATGAAAATATCTTCTACAAGGGCAACAAATTTATTTTGTGCTGATTTAACATAAAACATCAGAAGCAGATCTATTAAACTCAACCATAAATGTTTTTGCTAGGATCCACAGTGTCCTCAATGTGGCAAACGATGCGAGCAAGATTTGCGCAGCAAACGTGGGAGAACCTCTACACAATCCTTCTAGGGGTTGGCGAACGTTAGCGAGCAGATGGCAAAGCCCCCAGTTCAAAATTAAAAGACATACATGTAGTTTTATGTTTCATAAAAACAAAATTAAACAACATCATCATATCACCATTATATACATATTGTTACTGTGTGTAAAATAGAATCAGTCATGGTAGGAACAGCCCGACAAGCAGAATAATGGAAAACGACGCTTTATTCTCGAATTGTCCGAAAATTACGAAGCACAGGTAACAGCAAAACACAGCACTTGCGCAAATTAGCAACACAAGCAGACAGCAAATGACTAACAATAAAAGTAATAGCACGAACAATAGCGCTCAACGTCCAACAACTTGACCAACAACAACCGCAAGGCGAACAAGACTCCAAAGAGGTTGATTCCTTGTCGAGTAGGTCGATATTTATGCTCTTTTTCCGACAGTATGTGACGTCACAGGAACATTCCAGAAAAATCTACATAATTTCGCTCCTAATAGAGATAGCGAGAAAATTCTAGCATTTTCAGGCTCCTACATTTTGTCACCAAAGTAGCCAAATTTGTCGCCAAGGTCGGGGTCAATGGCTTCCATTTCGCCCCCGTCATCTCATAGAATCTCTGTAAATGTCTCTTTCCAACCATAAGATTAACACTGCTGGAAATCGGTATTACAGTTCGTAATAATATTATCACAAGAAAGATATATACATTTCTTAGTGTGATGTCTTATAATTTCGATTTTCTACCCGCTTACAAGATTGTTGTTGAAGTTTTAAAAATCTATTGTGTATACAGTGGAACTCATTACATGTTTTTTTTGTCTCTATATTTCGGTCTTAAATTTATGCCTACAAAATTGCCTGTAATTAATGACTTTGATTAATGAGATTCCGGTTACAATGGATTTTAATGTGTATAAAATAATTTCCTATTTCGCAAATCCACTAACATGACAAAAACAATGAATTTATTCACATAATAGAATTATTGTCGGTGAAATTCCACTTTTTGAGTATTGTTGTTAGCCCCTTCAATGTAACTACAAAACATATTCTAAGTTCAAACTTGAGTCCCTTATCAATATGTTAAATTATAAGAAGCATATACAGATAACGACTATTATAACGCATTATTTCTACATCACGGTTAGGGAATTGAGAAAAAACCCTCATACAAAACGCACAATAATTCCTGTACAAAATTCATTGACTCGAGAATCAGATCCTTGAATAAGGTACTGCGTAAAAACAATTTTAAAAAAAACAATATTTTCTTTGAATTTTTTATTCGAACTTTGATTATGTAGATTTGAATTCCAGTTCTTTAAATAATTAAGAATTTCCAATCCATTTTGTTAGGGAATTTTTAAGTGCATACATTTTGAAACCTTTCTTTTCATTATTATATAGATTGATTGAAAAATTGTCAGGTAACTACTTTACAACATTTTTAAGAAAATGATAACGATGCTTCAAACAGATGTTATCAATACCGCAACCCATATTGTTTCGTTTTATCTGGGCTGTAATATTTGCATCCGTAAAGAAAGACACTGCGTGTTGTGAAAGGAAATTCCAGCCGCTGAAACTGAAATAGTTGAACTTGAATTTACCGGAGAACTCGAAATCGACTTCTCGAAATTAAATTTCAGTTTGATTCATTACTCAACAATTATCTTATAATTCAGTGCCCATAGAATTTACATTAACGATTTTCTCCATATTTCATCTGTATGGTTGCAATTTTTGCGATCTTTTTCAAATACCATCAAGACAAATCTGGATGTATTTGATGCAATGGTCCCTCTTTCCAGAAAATAAGAAATTATTGTTTATGATGATAATTAATCGTTAAATTGCTCAATTTTAAAAGCATGATGATGTACCATAGAGAATATCAGATAAACAAAAGTTCATTTCCTATGAATTCTGCCAAAGGCTGAAATATTTATCGAAATTTTGATACGTAACAAATATTTTCGAAGTAGAGGCTCTTTTTCAGCAAGTTTTGAACTAATATACCAAAACTTCTTACAGATTACTTAAAATTTAAAGATAAATAAATTAGTTCGTATTAAACTCTTTAGGGATATTTTGACAGTGGCATTCCTTTTAATGTTAAATCCTTCCATTAACTTTTTCTAAAATATTTTAATTCAAGCAAAGCTAATGCAAAGAAGGTGCTTAAACTAATTACCTTTTTACGGTGAGTTAATAATACGCCATTGGCGACGTATTTTAATGACATGGACAAATCATTATCCCATCATACGTCTTATCAATACATTTGAGAGGACGGCACTTTGATTTTTTATTATCCTTTCAAATACTTGCTTGTATGCTTAAGTAATATATGATTACTAAAGACGGTGAAGTATTTGTATTCATGACAAGATAAGAGACGATTTTTGAAAATCCCTTGGACATGAATCAGGTAAATCCTTTGACATGATTTAGGTAAAACTTTCTATTACGGTCCATTTATTTTAGTTTTAAGAATGAAATATTCTATCTTTCATAGCCAAAAATAAATATTCAACGCGCTTTGACAACCACTTAGATATGAATATAGTTATATCTTTTCTCTAACGTCCAATGCCAAATTTATGCGCATCTTTTTAGAGAAATTAGCATCCATCCATATCAAGACTAATTTGCTTTCAAATAAATGCTGTAAACAAGAAATGAATTCCATTATAGCATAAAATGTTTCGTTTTGATCACTATTATGACTTTCCTTCTAAGTGTTCTGCCTGGAACTAAGATATATCTGGAACGTCTGTTTTTTAAATTTTATTTTCCAATAATCATAATGATTTTCCAATCGTTTTAAAGTTAAACTTTTATATTACAAAAACGAACCCTTGCATAACGGAATTCAGTACCAGAATGAATTTTCGTTACTAGTGTGAGATTCGTTACAAAATATTTTGTTATTTCTAAAGTTTTCTTTCTAAATTGTAGTGTGGCAATACAATATTTGTCTTACGAGCGTTGCCTAGCAACGCACGAAAAAGATGTTAGATATTATAAGATTTAAAATTAGGTTAGAGAGAGAGACCAAAATGTAACGTCTGATGTTGATAGTCCAATGAATGAACGGTATTATGGTGAAAAATTATGTTAAAATAAAAGTGTTTTTTTATAAAAAAAAGTCTGTTAATTCATCCTGAATACACTACACCAGAAATAAGATTTTAGAGATGTATTCATTATATCACTTTATAACACTCAATTAATTTCAATAAAACACAGACGTTTTTCTAGTAATACTAAATAAACCTTTAATTAAGCAAAAAAATATATTTCAGGTGTAAAAAGTAATGAATTTTCATTAATTTTCATAGAAAATAATAAAGTAAAATAAATTATATTTTTTATAATATACATTAATCAAATAGTAAAGAAGATGATATAAAAATATATTTTTAAATTTTATTTACTTTTAATTTGTATTTATAAATAATGACTTTCATGCTCCCATTTATATTCAAAATTTCCTTATATTCCATTAATGATTTGCGCTGTCGGACACAAAAACTCACGAAAAATACATCATCCGTTATCATAAAATGTAAACTTTTCATTTATTCTTCATGCAAATTTTAATATTCATTTGGATTTTAATCGCAATCAAAATATTGTTGATGAAAGAATGGAAAATAAACTTAATTCTGAACCTTTATTGTAATGAATTATCCACTTCAATTCTAGCAAAAGTTTTGTATTTTTGCAATATCTATCTATAAATCACGTTATGACCATAAATACAGAAAATATTAATTTTTAAATAACATACTATGTTAATACATACATTTTATATTGATAATAAATCTTTATCCATAAAACGTTAAAAACAATTTTTTTCGGAGGCACTTTTTCTGGTTTCAGTTGCATTTAGTTGTGGTTCAGAAATGAAATTATTAGCATTATAGATATGGATGTTTAACACAACTTTCATAACGGCTAATGTATTCATTTTAATTAGCAGTATTAAGCTTAAAATGTTAATTCCGATTGAAATTCTGCATCTTTTCATCCCTATATAATAAATGAATATGATAATGATGATCTTATTCAGAAATATTATATATGTTAGGCATAAAAACAATATAATAATTTTTCTTGATTTTGTATATACTTAGTTAAGAAAATGTCACGAGTGAGACATTTGTAGAACCAGTTGACTATTATTCCTTAAAATTTGTCACTATGTTCTTCATCTCTTTAAAGAATTTTATTCAAAAGATGGCGTCCATAATAAAAGATTCTTATTATGGATGATATTATTATGGATGGCTCATGAATATTCAATTGAGAATTCATGTGTCGTCGGGCTGCTGTTATATATTCATACTTATCACTGTTATATATTTTAGATATGTACAAATCATCTAAATTTAAATACCTTTATTGCCGATAGCTATTATTATCTTCTAAACATTGTAGTTTCTCATACTAGTTTGCTTATATATGAAGTTTATTTTCTTGTAATGCCTTCAGTTCTTTTAGAACTGTTACCTTTCAGCATAATACTCAGTCTATAGAATTAATTTACATGACAAAAGATGCATTCACTATTAAATTGCTCATCTATAGAGATGCTTAGACAAAAAACCTTTATGCACCGTAGAATTTATAGCATGTCCAGCGGCTGAACATCTTATTAAAAAAATCTCTTCTTGAGTTATTTTGTAACCTACGGTATTTAAGACGAGTTAACTCGGGTCATGTCCTTAAGCGGTTAAATCAATTATGAAAATACGAACAGGATAAAGAGGATTTAAACATAAGCTATCCTAAGAATTTTAAATCGCAATTCATATGCTAACCTAATATTTTTGCAAATTACTCAATGAATATCGTTGCAGAAAATTAGATATATCTAAAATTTTGAGCTCCGCTAATCATTTCCCACCGAATACATTGCTTAAAGAATAGTAAGAACATAGAAAATATTTTAGAATTATTTAAAAAACTCTTTTATTGCTTAATCATCATTTAAATTGTGTTTTAAGATCCACATTTTCATATTCCGCATAAAAGAATCTTAACTCTGCACAGAAAATGAACTGAACCTTTCCATACGTGATAAAACCAATTACCTGGAATTAAAAATGCAGAGAAATCATTTTCTTCTTTAAGATCTTGAAGAATTTATCTTTTATCTGAATTGGAGTGAGGAGAAAAAATTGAAATGAAAAAAAAGAACTCTCCAGTCGATTACCAAGGCAAAGCGGCGATTACTTTTGATGAAACTCTGCCTATCTCCCACCGAAATTACTTTCGCAAAACTCTTTCAATGACTTC
>BGPR01026187.1:0-21713 GCA_013235015.1 Araneus ventricosus | reverse complement strand
ATCTAGTTGGATAAATTCCACAATAAAAGCATTTATTTTAAAAATTTCTAAATATGTGCTTTGGTCTGTTCTTATCTCTTGTTTGTTTTAAATTATATATTTTTTATTTATTTGCAAAATAATTCTTCATATAAACTGCCAGTCATACGATTGGCAGTTTACATGAAGGTTCCTCGGGTTCTTTGTCACTGTGGTGTTAAATACAGAGTATCCATGGCGATATTCTTCTACCAAAGTTGGATTGTTAAATGAATGCTCGAAGCACTTTTTTGTTTCTTCAGGGTAATGAGTGAAATTCTAAAGCTTCAAACATTTTTAAAAATGTCTTTTGAAATGAATTTACTACATTTTGCCATAATACATTTGAAGGTTCTTAACTTCTATTCCTAAGGGGAAGATATGAGTGACTGTAATTTCTATTAGATGTGTCCTTATTTACTGTTTATTCTTCATATAAACTAATTTTGATTTTTTTTAAAACCCAGTTATCTGTATTTCATAATCGTAATTTTAAAATGTTTTGCTGTTTTAAAAACCTTTCGTAATTTTTAGCTGAAATCATTGTATTTGTTTTCATTTATATCCTTAGTTCCAATGCAGAAGGTGATCAGCAACCTGTGTTCATAAGGGGCCTTGGGAAAATTAAATATTTAAGTCGGACAAAAATTATAATGGAGCAGCCAACTAGGCTTGATATTAGAGCAATCAAGATGATGGTGAGTTTTTTCTTTTCTTATCTAAAATGTTATTTCTGAAGTTTTTCGTGTGATAAAGTATTCTTTAATTTAAATTGAACTTCAATAGATTATGGTTTCCTATTAAAGGCAACGGTGGCCTAGGGGTAAGGTCTTGGTCTCGGGATGAAGAGTTCCAGGTTCAAAACCAGTTTCCATTGAAGATCTGTTAAGTATGTGTGTCTGCTGCACATTAAATCATACGTAGTGGTCCAAACATCTTCATGCTGGTGTGGTGCGGAAGTTTGGAGACTGGGTGCCATCTGACCATGGTTCAAAATTACGAGGTCTGTCCCAAAATGGCCCTTGTATTGTTTAAAAATGAGATGTTAATATCAATAAACTATAGTTTCCTGTTTTATTCGGCTATGAATCTGAAGTTGTGTAACAGTTTTGGAATTCTTGCTCGTCTCACAAATCTCTAATAATAATAAAATGTTTTTTATCTGTTATTCTTCAGACGAGAGCTTAGGGCTTAAATGTCTTGAGCTTAAAGGGCTGGTTTTTTATTATCTACTCTATTAAAATTCGAAGGTAAACAAACGTATGTATGTATGTCCTCCTATCTTCTCAAGAAACGCCGAACAGAGAAGCGCGCGGAAAGTACCAAAAGATGGGGAATAATCCAGGGAAGCCGTTTCGGCCATTTATATTCCGAAATTTTAATTAGTGAAAAAGATATTAATTAAAAACTAATTCACAACAATATTTTTCATTGTTTCGGATACTTTATAACAATACTTTTCATTGTTACAGCGCAATTCAAAATTTATTTTATTGTTGAAGTCGTTTACTTTAAGGAACATTGTTACAACAACAATAAAAAAGTGACGCTGACAGAAATAAAAAGTGTATTGTTGAAAGTGTATAAATTCTTTTTTTATCCCGTGATATAGCGTCCAACAAAATCATTTTAACGAAATTAAAAGGGGTGTTTTGTTTCTGTAAAGTTATGTGCCGAAAGATGTAGATTAGTTATGTTAGTGATTTTAATCATTATTCATTGATTTGATGAAGTTTAAATACTTGTAGAAGCTTCTATTTTAAGCTGATATTTGGAAGTTACTATTTTTGCTTTGTTCAATTCTCGCTTTTTCCGATGCCTAAAAGAAAAAGAGGAATTACAGGGGATGTTGCCAGTAGACGGGAGGCAATTAGAAAACGTGAAAGGAGAGTTGTTGAAACTGAAGAAGAAAGAAGCCGCTGATTGCAACTATGGCACAACGTGGCCAGGACAGAAGAGCGGAAGAAACAGAAGAACAAAGAAATAGCCGATTGTCAGACATGGCACAGCGTGGGCAGGAGAGAAGAGCCGAGGAAACAGAAGAACAAAGAAATAGCCGATTGCCAGACATGGCACGACGTAGCCAGCAGAGAAGAGCCGAAGAAACAGAAGAACAAAGAAAAGAGAATACGTTTTGGGGGGAACGTAACGTTTACGTTAGCGACAATATATGTAAAAAAAATAAATCGGAGGCGGGCATATGAAAATTAGTAATAAAAAGAGTAGATTTGAAAGAATATTTACATTTCTTGGAGAAAGTAAGTGACAATATTTGTTGAAAAAAAACGGAGCCGGGCATATGAAAAAATATGGATCCGAAGGCCTCACGTGATCTCACTTCTTTCCGCCCGGGAATATCCCATTATTCAAGATTGCCCGTGCAACGCCGGGTCATGCAGCTAGTATATATTGAAACTTTTAATACCTTAATTTGAAATTTCATAAATTATTCCATTTTTTTTTTCATATTTAAGTTGTGATTCCAAGTCTTTTTGGGACTTGATAATGTATTTGAGAAAGAAAAAATGATTTCAAATTTATGGAATTATCCATAATACTTTTAATATTAAGGTAAATGCTCCAGTAGTGGGCCACTTAAGGGTATTTCCTCAATTATCATCTAATCTATTGAGAAGTTTTGCTAATTTATATTTTTTTATGGTTGTTCAAACTTTTATCTAAAATAATAATCACCTGAAATATCAAAATAATTGTAATATAATTTTTTAAAAATTAAAAACTTAGATCACTCCTATGCACCAGAAGTGGGTATAGCAAACTTTTGATGTACCAGTAGTGGGCATACCAAAAGTGGGCCACCCAGATTTGTCAATTGTGCCAAAGAAAAAAGAATAAAATCATTATATATAGTAATAATAACAATACATTAACATTATACACTATAAAAAATGCAATAAAAATGGCTTGATATAGGTGAAATCTTTTATTTATAGATTCTAGTCACATGAGATTTAAATTTTTTCTCTAACAGCCAATTTTTTATCAAAAGTATATGCTAATTATCGATCTTTCATTTTAAGTTCTGTTTGGGGCATTATGGATATTAAATCTTGATATTTTATGTTAAATAAATCTTTTTTTTTCTTTTATCATCTTGCCTCTGCAGCCAGAAAAGAGCCCTTTTAAATGGTGATGGAATATTTTTCGATGGTCCAGCAATGCGATAGCTATTATTGTCTGTCTTGTTACAGAGCCCAACTAATTCTTGAATATCAGTCTTTTCCTCAACAGTACTATAAAATATTTATCATTTAAGTAATTGGTCAGAATGTTTCATTAGTGTACCAGTAGTGGGCCATTAGCGTATCAGAAGTGGGCCATGTGGCCCACTACTAGTACTGATAAAAATGAAGCAAATCTAATTAAATAAAAAGACTTTACAAGATATAACCTTCTTATTAAACATCACAAAACAGTCTATTTGAGAGAAAGCCTGTGCTCCAGTACTGGCCCCCCTGGGCCCACTACTGGAGCATTTAGTAAAGCATTGATCCAAAAGTGGGCCACCCTTCACTATCCATAAATTATCAATATTTTTTAATTTAAAGATAGTTTATAATACATTCATTATATAATCAAATAATATCAACAACAATTCATTTTAAAAACAAATAGAATGTATGCTAAAAAAATAGTTGAATGAAGAGTTACCTCTTAAGGAAATCACTAAGAATAAGCTAAAAATGCTTCTCTCAGAGAACAACTTCAGCAACAAACTTTCTAGCTCCTAACTAAACAGGAAATAAAGGCTGTGCCTTTGGTATTTAGTTGATAAGGGTTTCAGCCTACCAGAGGCAGATCTCTTATTTCATTGGAATGTTGGAATTTCTTGTTTTTCAACTTAAAAATTCAAGTGGCCCACTACTGGTACGTGGCCCACTACTGGAGCACTTACCTTAAATATTTAAAATTAAAGACTAAAAAGTAGCAAAAATTTAAATAAAGAATCTACTTTTTAGCATTCTAATAAAGTGTATTTTTAATAACTCCTTTTAGTAAATTTATTTAATCCAAAATAGTACCTAAATCATGTTCCTATACAGTACTTAAAAAAAAATTATGATAAATCTCATACATTATACCTTTTTAGGGAATGACAGAAACTTGCAGGCACTTTGAAAATAGAAAACAGACTCCTTCAGAAGTTGCTCAATCAATAACAAACAGCGAGCATATTGAAAACATAAGGAATTATGTAAGAAAAGATGTTACGACCAATCGACGGAATTGTCAGTTAAGAGCAGTAAATTTGAACAGAGGATGTAAGTACTTTTGTATTTTCTTTTGATGGTTATGTATATTTCAAGATCTGCAATTGCATATATTTTTAGTAATGATTAAATTGGGCCCAGCTCACCCAATGTCTGCCCCTATTCTTTAGGGATATTAAGGACGTTATCTATCTATATGTGATTGTATCTTAAGGATGTGATTAGAGAAGATTTGTCACTGTTGTATTTTTAGTTCGACACTATGAATCATGTTAACCAATTTCCATGCCAACCAGTTACTTAATTCAACAATTCACCCCTATACTTCCTATGAGGTAATAGGTTATGATTGATTTAACGCTACATTATTTAGTAGGTTACAATACTTTCATACCAATTTGGTATTTTGGTACATTTTTATACATTTTGGGTTTTTTTTTATTCATGCATTTGTCATTGGTCCGTTTTTGGTTTTGTTACACATTTGGAATGGTACAACATTTACATTTTACACTATGATAATCGATAAACCCTCCACTTATGGCATGGTTTTGAAAATTCCGGCTCTGAAATATGGGGTATTTTAATCCAGCTTGTAATTCTTCTCACCAAAAGCGAAGTCGCTTCTTTTATTTTCTTTCCATTTTTGTCTTTTTTCGGCTTGTACCACCATCTAGATGCAAAACAAAATGTGAAATAATATTTTAAGTCTACATTGAGAAGAAGCGGAATCCTTATTATAAATATGGGAAAGAAATTTAATCGCAGTATTTTTGCATGACCCGTATCTAGAAGACAGATTTCGTATCCTATGGAAATCGTGGGAGCCATGCACAGAGGGTTAATGAGAAAAAGTGTATCAAGTTTGATCAAAATTGCACTTGCCATTCTCTACACAACATTTTTATATGTCTTGGGAGTTATTATCACCCTGCGGGGGTAATAACTACTCATAAACATACCATATTTTTAATTTGACAGTTTGACATGTGAAACAAATTTCATGTCAGATGGTCTATGTATTTTTATTTATTTTGGAGGATTTTAGGATTTTTTTTAAAATTTTTTGAAATCTGGAATTTCCATCTTTTAAAAATGTTCTTGTAGCCTTTCTCAGTTTTTGTTTTAAAACGAATATGTCATTCAAAGATTCTTTATATAGATGATATCTTACCAGAGAGAATATAAAATATCCTTCAATAATGCTAATTTAAAGGCTGTGCAGACTGTAATATTATTTATTCTCGTTTTTAAGAAGAAGGTTTCTGAAGTTTTTTAGGTCAGAAAATTGCTCTCAAAACCCCATTCAGAAGGATTTTACCTATAGTAATTATCTTAGAGATTATTTATAGAACAGCTGCACTGTTTAACCAAATTCCCTACATTCCATTATTCTTTATCTTTCTGTTGGAAGTTCATTTCTCACATTTGTTAATATGCATACTTCTGCTTCACGTCTAATATTTGAAAGAGCTGTGGTAGCCTTGTGGTAAGATCTAGGCCTTGTGGACGGAGGGTTCTAAGTTCAAAATCCGATTTCACAGATCCGTCATGTATGTGGGTCTGTTGCACATAAAATCATAAGTATGGGGTCAAACATCCTCTTGCTGGTGTGGTGCAAAAGTTTGGATGGGGGGGGGGAGCTCGGGTGTCATCCTCACCGCCTGACTGAGGTTTAAAATTGCAAGGTCCATTTCAAAATAGTCCCCATATTGCTTCAAAATCTGGACATTAATGTAACTAAAGTCTAATACTGGAAGGGTAGGATAAAAAGCCATTTTCTACATTCAAATGTTTTGCTTATCATATTGAACTTTCAACTGCTTACAGAAAACTATAAGCACCCCCTTAAAAAAAATTTAAAATGTTGAGAAAGCAAAGAGGGTAAGCAACTCTATGAAATTATAGATTGAAACTATAATTTAATTTTTTAATAATTAATAAAAATTACTTTCTACTTCACTGATTAAATTGTTCTAAAATATGCATTTTCTTCTTCTTCTTTAAGAGCGTAACAACTTGTTGCAGGTCTTGGCTGCCTCGACAGCACGCTTCTTCCAACACAGACAATCCAAAGCAACCTTTTGCCAGTTTTTTATTTTCAAAATTTTGATGTCATTTTCTGTATCATCCAGCCATCTTGTTGAAGGTCTGCCCCGGGCATGGGTTCCCCCGGGGTTCTTGAAAGTGTGCAATCTAGTCGGGAAATTTTCGGGGGATCTCCAGACAAAGTATATATTTTGCATGTGTGCATATATGTGTATTGTACTTATTTCCTGAATTATTTCAAATTATTCTGGTCTTTTGTAGTTTTCCGTATTTTTGAATAAAAGTCGCAATCATCCTTTTAAATGAATTCCAGAATGTTGAAACTTTCTCATATACGACATAGTTTAAAACTATTTTCTTTCTATATAAAATCTGAAATATATATATATTTTTTTAGTGTTTCTCACTTGATTCCACCTAAAAACTGTTTTCTGGATACTTCAAATATAAGTTTTTCAAACATCTTTTATTTTGCTTGTAAATAATAGTTATGGTCAGTTTTGATCAGAAAATGATCTTTTTGGTATTTTAAACATTATCAAAATGTGTGATTTGAACATCTGCATTATATTTGCAAATTGTTTTAATCCAATTGTATTTTCCGCATTTGTTTCCTACAAAAGGAACATTTTTCTTTTAATATTTTGATAATGATGTTAGATGTTTTTCCTTTATTATTTGCAAAGCTATATTAAGGTTGCTGGAATTCCAGGGTCCCTAAGATTTCATAGGAAAGTATAGACACTGAGATTTCTTTTAATATGCCATCTTGCATAGTCTCTTTTAGAAAGACATTTGAAAAATCTGTTTTTTTTTTTTTTATTTAAAGATAAATTTTCTGTATTGTTTTTTAAAAATGTGATAAATATTTCCACTTTACCTGAATCATATCTTTTATTTTTCAGTAGTTATGGAAGAAGACAGCCAAGGAGCTTCTAAAAGTGACCTTACTTTTGATTTGACATCGTTAGTTGAAGCTTTGCCTCCAGTATCACGTCGTTCTAAAAAAGCACCAGGAATGAAAAGAAGTTTCAAACTGCAGGGCAGAATTATAAATAACATGTAATTATTTTAATTAATATATGTATTTAGAAATTTTGTTTCTTACTGCTTTGATTTTGTTGAATTGCATAATCATACATGCCAACTGCTACAGATTCTCCGTAGTTACTATGGATTTTATCGAAAATTTCCGCAAATCGCGGAACTACGGATAAGATTAAAATTTCTATGGAAACGAGTTTTTTCCTCCCTTGCATGTAGTCGTTTTATTAATCAAATGCAATTTTTATATACACCTGGGATAACATTTACTTTTTTTTTCCCAATATCATGTTTAAATTTTTTAATCTAAGGGCACTTTGACTTTTTAAGAATATTTATTCTTTAGCGTTAAATCTTGATGTTGTTAGAAATCATTCCTAGCAAATTTATTAATTCTACTGTTTACTATAACATAAAATATCTTTGAAAAGGTAATTAAATTTCAGAAGATATTTATTCAGCCTTTTATTTATATTAAGTATCAATCAGTATTTTGTGTAATGCATACTTTTGAGATGTACAAGTTTCTTGAATTATATATAATGTAGTAATTTTTCAGCTTTTTTTCTTTTACTTTTCATGTTTTGAAAAATGTTATATACAGGGATGAGATTCTTCCGCTTTTTCGCTGATTTCCGCATTTTTGGTATTTTGAAGAAATTCTGCTTTTTTGTCTTCTGAAAATTCCGCTTTCACACAAAGAAACCTTCCTATCTTCCATTTTCGAAAGAAAATTCTGGGAAAATATGCTCGACTGTACGGCTTAATTCCACCGGCTAGGAAACTAGCTGATTGATCTTCTACTGACAAATCAACATTATATCGGCAAGCTCTACAAGGATGAACATTCCAACATTCAGTGCCATTCAAAGTATTAAGTACCACCTTTGTGCAGAAAACAAAACCTCTGTGGCATATTTTGCAAAAAAAAAAAAAAAAAAGAATTTTTTTGCATGAACGTGTTGAAAAATAAATTAGTTGGAAACTTAAGGTCATCTTGTAGGGCGTACCAAGATGAAGAAATAAAAAAAAATGGAACAAAAACAAATAACTAAACTACATAAAAAAAGAAACTCCTGTCAAAAGAGGCAGCTTAAAAGCTGTGTGTAGATGCAACAAGCAGAGAATAAGACATAAATAAAAAAAAATAAAACATGATTTACTTAGGCAATCTAGAGATAGTGTAGTCCTGACAACTATGCCAGTAATTAAACAGAGAGATACTAATGAAGACTAACTATGATACTAAGAAGATGCAAAAACTTTAGCCTCTACTGAAAATAAACTTGCAGAGGATGCAAACACGTCCTTTATTGAAGAAAAATCTCTCAAAGATAGGAGCCCTCCAAAACAAGGGGCAAAGCATGTTAATGGAGATCTGTTTCCAACAAAACCCACACAAATAAAAAAAAAAACCGAAAGAAAACCATTTCTTTAACAATTAAGGAAATGTTTCAAATAACAATAATGGTAAATGAATCTGTCATTGTAACTGTACAATATCTCGACCCCTCTTGCTTTATAAGGTGCAAAATCATTGTGCTGTTATTTATGTAAAAATTTATAAAAATAAAAGAAATAAAACAGAATTCAGTATATGATACATTATTATAATTTATAAAGAGCTAATACACTGCACACAATTGCATGAAGTAAAAGAAATTATTTGTCCTTATTTTTATTTATTTTTTTAGCTAACTTTTATCAAAAGGCTATTAAATATAATTCTTCTCAGACTTCTGTGGGGTGAATGTTGAATCTCAGTGATGTACAGGTGGTAAATATGTTTTAATGTCTAATTTTGTATTTTCTGATGGCCCTGATGATGTGTTAAACTTGTTTGTTAACTTTTAATGTGAATGATTTAATAATAATTTAATATTCTTTTTCTTATTTATACATACTGAATTATAAATAATTAAGTTATTAATTATTATAGTGTAATATTTTCATCATGTTGCGTGTTCTCATGTTTTACTTCTTAAAACATCTTTCGCGTATAAATTATGGTACAAATATTTTGCTCGCGTATGATTTCAGTCTTTTTGCTTTTTTGCCAATCTCATCCCTGTATATAATTATTTTTAATTCTTCTAATAATAGTGATATATATATCTTGTATTATTTGTTCAGATAAAATATTTTTTTAAAAAATCGAAATTTTATGATTACTTAAAATATGGTGAAATATATAAATGATCATAAATTCAAAATTTTGTCACAAGTCTGTTTCTGTGTGTGTGTGCGTGCATGCCAGCCACCCTCGTAGGCCTTCTGCTATGGACAGTCACCTTTCCATTGTTGGCATGTATGCATAAGTATGTTCAAATTCAATAATATTTTCATCTGAATTTCCTGTAGTGAATCCCAACCATTTATAATTTAATTTTAAGCTTGCTAGTTTTGTTGGTCTATTTGGATTTGAGGCTTTTAATCTATTTTGTTTGTGTGTGTGTTAGTTCAATATCAGTTTACTTGATAAGGTTCTTTTCCCTTTCCTTTTAGGAAAGAGAACCGAGCACTTCGTCATGCTGCTACTGGATCACTGTCATTGAATGCTGCCACAGTAGAAGCAAACAACTGACCAAACTATGGACTGATGGAAAATAGTACAATAATGTTTTGAGAGCTTATTTAGTAGCATTGTATTTCGAGGTCATTGTTTCAAGATAGTGAGCCTGTATATAGTTTTTATTTTCATCATGTACAATCGCAGCATTTAAAAATTAAACTTTTTATTAAATTTCATCTTCAGTCATTAATTTGGAGTTGCCTCTTGTTTCTGAAACTACACAAAACTCTCGAATAGTAAGTGGATTCAGTTTTCAACCACAACAAAATGAACAGGTGCAGGGCTACTGAAAGAATGCGAATTAAATGTCTTATTACAATTTCTAGTTTAAAATTTCTTTGCTAAGGGAACCATGATTATGTATATGAGAGTCAGTTGAAATTAGATTCCTGGCGAATAAGCTGGTCGCCAAAGGCGGCTAGTATTAAATATTTGTACGATTAATTTTATTTTTCACAGTACTATTGACAAACTTAATCATGAGAAATCTTTTCAATATTTGTTGTCCAGTGTTGACCTTTTTCTACTCTTCATTCTCAAATACGGAAACCCTCCGTGTTTTTGCACATGCGCCAGACGGATTTGATTTTACCAAAATAGGGATGAAATAAAAAATGGAGATGTTTACATTTTACTTAGCAATATATAGAAACATTTTGTTTATTGATTTGATAAAGACTAACTAAAAAAGTAGGAAACAAAATGACTAATCGGACAAAGATCACTTCCTAACAAAGAACTCGGGAAAATTGCTCATCTTATTCATTGCCTGCCACCCCTTTCCTTGCTAAAATCGCCCAAAAGTGTTTTCAATTCAATGCATATTCAAGTTATTAAAATTAGCAGCCAAGGCAAATAGAATAACCTTACGTCGCATAACTGGAGCAAAAATGTAACGGTTATTTTATAATGTATAGTTGCCATCTCTATCAGCTTACATCTGGTGCCAATTTTTATGCTTCACGATAGCCGAGACAGGTATAACTTTCAAAGCAGTCTTCTAGGGTAGATGATGTATCATAAAACTGTAATTAGGCTATTGCAACAAACATAATACTGACATAGATTTTAAACTCGACTTCATGGTTTAAAAAAAAATCTGGAAAGATTTTTTTTTCTTTCTATTGACAAATCCATTCGCTAAATGTTAATAATTCTAAATCCATCTTACAAACAGAATGCTAGTTGCTGCGTTGTTATAAAGGAAAAACAAACATACGTTTTATAAATTCCGTAATTTTATTTGGTAGGAGAAACAGTTAATTTGTGACAGTAACTAACAAACCAAAGTGACAGGGGGGAGGAGGAGGTCAGCCGCTTTCCACTTTTTGTGGAAAAAAAATTACATTTTATAGAATGCATTATTTCATTTTACCTATCTAAAGCTAGGAATAGTATACAAAAAAACCCAAAATACTATAGAGTTCGTAAAAGTTGGCTACTTTGGAACTAAATTTCCAAATTTTTTTTTTCGTCTACTCCTTATACTTCGAGGCACTTTTAGGTGTTTATAAATCCCCCCTCCCACTTTTACCACCTAATCGCTGCCACTGCGAAGCAATATATTATTTCATATTCAAGAAAAGCAAGTTATAATGCTTTTCAGAACTTTTTAGTAGCCTCCTTGCCGCTGCAATCTAGTTATTGCAGCGTTGCCCGGAGAACACCGCGAGGAGGTGGGCTACTCTCGTACACGCCCGCTAACCCTCCCGACACTGCTGCACCAACTGTCCGGTGGTCATTCTGATGGTAAGCAAGCATAGCCCTTTCTGGAGGTTGCAGCCTTGAAGCAGGGTTCCCACGGTCCTTGAGAATCCTTGAAAAATTTTTGATGAAATTAGGTCCTTGAAAGTCATTGAAAAAAGGATGAGGTCCTTGAATTTTTAAGCGACCGCCGATAATCTCCGCCCCCATTTTCTCCTCAATGTGAAATATGAAGGTCACCGAAAATACTCCGGGAATGCACTCGTGTTTCTCCTCTCCGCTTATCACCCTCTGCAGAGTAAAATAGTTCTCTGAGCATCCTCCCCTCAAAAACCGCAATGAGGGCTGACAATCTTGAGGGATTTTATTTGAAAGAAATTGGTTCGGGGTTGAGGATTACAGGGAACTTTCCCTAACAGTTCTAGGAAATATCCCTTTCCCCCCAAGGTGGAAATTTTTACAGAGTGGGACGTTCTCAAACCGTAGGTTGGTTGCACATTACGCTTCGGACCTTTTAGTATGGAGAGTTAATTTCGCTGCTTAGACTTGAAACTTATATCTAGGTGGGGGTTAAATATCAGTGACTTATTTTTATCTATTTCAACTGTTTAAAATTTTAATCAAT
The DNA here is from genome assembly GCA_013235015.1 of Araneus ventricosus. Classification (NCBI taxonomy): domain Eukaryota; kingdom Metazoa; phylum Arthropoda; class Arachnida; order Araneae; family Araneidae; genus Araneus; species Araneus ventricosus. The sequence continues at coordinate 9,469 of BGPR01026187.1, read as the reverse complement.
CATGTATTGATAGCTACTTTTGATTATTGTCTCTTTAGAAGGTCAAAAATAAAATTAATTTTGATTTAAAAATTTAGTTTTTATTCTGTTTGAATCATTATTACATTGTGATTGAATTACTAAAATGGCAAGGCTTGATCTTCAAAGCTATATAATATAAAGATTTATAAAATATCTGTTCCAAAAAGCATAAAATAGTTATTAATTGTGAATTTCTTTAGTGTTCAATTGAGATTGACTTTTGGATATTCAAGATAAATTAGATACGATTTTTGATTTTATCTCAATATATTTCAAGTTTTCAGTTAAGATTCTATATTGTTATTCATTATTGCTTCTACACTGTCTCTTGTCCTATTGACATCAAATATAAAAAAAAAATCAAGGTCGTTTTTTTGAAATTTTTTATAACTTATTTTAATTATTATTATTTTTTATATTATTTTAATTTTAAAAGTTTGATTCCTGTGAAATCAGAACAACTGAAATATCAAGTGTATTGACACGTTTTACAATTTTTCAAGTGAAAAATTCAGTTATGTACAATTTCTACAATATGTAATTTTATGATCCTTGAATTTTCCGTAAAAGGTCCTTGAATTTTCTTAAAAAGTCCTTGAATTTTTTTCTTCAATAAGAGTGGGAACCCTGTGAAGAGCAGATGCTGATGCTTATCTCTGTTCACACAAATAATTATCTTCTTATTTAAAGGCGAATTTTCATTAATACACGGAAAAAGTTAATTTGAGTGTGAAAAGTCACAGTTCAGGATAAACAACACAGTCCACGGTATGAGGGAGCAGAGTCAGACAAATGGAGCTGAAGAAGGGTTAATGACTAAGGATGAGTGACGAGAAATTGAAAGATATTGCTTTCAGAAGATGTGTTGCTATCAGTTCTGATATTTAACACCTACGCTTTGTGTGACCAGTAACAAAGGAATGTTGAGCGATAGAATTCTTTTCCTTCCCTGATATGGAAGCGTCTATAGTCTCTGAGATTACATTGTTTGCAGAAGTAACATCAAGATATATAGTGACCATTTATGATTTTAAACGGATATTTTGATCTGCTTTTTCACTACAAAAAATGAGAGAAGTACGATGAAATCTTTCTTGGAACATATCAGCACTCAGGTCCATAATTTCAGGTCCAGCCATTATATAGGACCCAAAAGGGTGAAATTTGATGCTAAATCAGATACTTGAGAACTGATGTATCTTTTGAATGAAGTAAACAATCAAACTGCGAGGAATAGTTTCTGTTAATGTTTGGGCGATTAGATCCACTATTTTCAATTTAGTTTCGAGAAATTAAGTGTCACTATTGATTTGGTCCGAATAAGCATGCAATCTCGATTCTTCATATATTTGAAGCTTGATATTTAAATTACTAGATTGTGCAAATATACGATTGTTAAGGCAAAAAAAATAAATAAATAAAAAAATAAAATAAAATTCGAACTTTTTCCATCTTGTACCAAACGAAGCAGAACAGATACATGAAAAAGCAGTTACAGATACGTGATGAGAACTGATGAGTCTTTTGTATGAAGTAAACGATTCAACTGCGATAAAATAGTTTTTGTTAATAGTTAGGCTATTAAGGCAGCAATTCATCTGACGTCCATTCCATTCCATTTGGCCCAAGACTGGTCTGTTTTCCTTCCATTTTAATCGAAAAATACAGGCACGCCACTCACTTGTATTTCAATTGACTGGGAAGAAAATTTTGCAGCTAGGGAAAAAAGGATTTTCTACAGTCTGGGGAAAAACGGAGATTTTTCAGTCCACTTGACATATCAACAAGATTCATGCACGCGCTGTGTAGTTAGAAATTGTACGCTTAACTTATTATTATTTTTATTCCTTTGCAGCTGAAAGTCCCATATCACAGATTTATTAATCGATATTTGGGATTAAAAATGTGGTTGTCAATGATTTTAAAAACGTGTTATTAAACTGAACGTACTGTCAGATTTTAATGCGATTCCGTGTGAAACTTGTGACATTATTTTTAAGGAAGGTATGATGCTGGAAAATTTTAATTGTACATGTAATATTGATTTTGAATTAAAATGTTACTTATAAAAGCAGTTTTTTGTATAGATATTGTGATTTATATTTGAGACATAAGTTATCATTTTTGTATATAACTTTTAACTAATAAATAAATTAGCAGTATTCTCTTGTTATGATTGTTTTATCTAGTACAACATATTCATTTTACTACCCTATGTATTTTATTGCTTTCTGAGAAGCTAGTACATTCTTTGAAGAGAAAAATCTATAGAATTTTGTTTTGATGTAACGATTGAAATGAAAATAAACTTTTAGGAACCATTTTTATTCTGTTGATATACTTTTATTCTTGAATGCAGACTTTTAAAAGTGTTGTCTTGCTGTTAATGCCCAAAGAAAGGAAAATTTCTATAGTAATTTCAATAGTGGCAAAAACTTGTGAATGAAGGATTTGATGAGACAATAAAATTCATTTGAATTTAATTTCAACAATAAAAAGCATTGTTACATGTTGAAAATGAATTTTGTTTTGAAAAATGCATTGTAAACAATAATGACACATTATTAACATAGCCAAATATTCAAGTCTGTACTCCTCTCTTCTTATATGGTAAAAATTCTTTGAATAATTCCCATTTATATAAATTAACTACTTCAACATAAATTAGTTTTTATCTCTGTTAAAAGCTTCTTTGGAAAATTAGAACTAGAAAACTGGTTATTCACTGTTAAACTATTTTTAAGAATGAAATTCACTGAAATTATTTAAAATATATAAAGAAATTAAATGAAGCTAAGTGTCATAATAAGTTGTTAAGAAAGTAAGAATTATTATTGAACCACACATGAGCAGACGAATGATCAACTGTCAATTGCTGTTACATGGTTAGGCATGCGGGATACACCTGTCCCTTTGTGTTGTCTTATATCCAGGGATGCCACTTTTCCGCCGAACGGCGGATTTCCGCTTTTTTGTTTTTTTATAAATCCGCGATTTCCGCGGATTGAAAAATTCCGCTTTAAAAAAAAAAAAATCAATCCTCGATTTCCGCGGATATTTCTTCTTTCTTTATCTTCAATCTTTGTGGGTGATACTGCAAAGCAAGTTATTAAGCTGGCTCCGAAATCTCAATTGATTGTGATAAAAAAAATTTTAAGATATGTGTATTTAAGGCGTACATTGGGTGTGCTAAGTGGCTTGTGGAAAAAAATGCCTTTTGCCAACCCTTTTTTAAAGGCTGTATCTTCACTGGATCCATGCAATAGGAAGACTTCTGTTGCATTAGAATTGATAAAAGAACTGCCACTCTATGCTTCTAATGTTCAAGATTCAGAAAAAGAAGCATATGATTTGGAAATACATAATTTTCAAAATGATCATTTTAGTGATATTGTAGAAGAATCTGTTAATTTATGGTGGAGAGATGTGGAGAATACCTCAAGATATCCTCTACTCTCAAGAATGGCATATGCCTTGTTAACCTGCTTCCATGGACCCAAAGTAGAAAGTAGCTTTAGCATAATGAATAATGTGATTACACCTGGAAACAACAGATTAAATATTTCAACATTTGATGCAATGCAGTGCATTAAGTATGAGCTGCGCTCATAAAAAAAAATCAGCAGTTTCTATGTTTTCCAAACATGACTTTCTCAAAGAAATGTAATTGAATCCAAAAGAAGAAAAGTTGAGGATAAAAGTAAAAGTGAAGCTGTCAAAAACATTCATTCAGAAGTCATTAAAACAACATCCTCTAGAACAAAATTCAAAAACAAAAACTACTAATGATACATCGGAACAATCATTAAAGCAACCACTTATACAAAATTTGAAAAATAAAACTGCCGTTGCTATATCGGAACAACTTTCTGAACTTACTTCTAAAAGAAATGTTAAAATTAAAAAAATAATAATATCCTAACTATCAAAAAGATGTTTCTGCGGACAAATATTAAAAATAAAAAATGAAAATGTTTTATTTTTATTGATTTTCTGCATTTGAGTGTAAAAATACAGCATTGTAATAAAATTAATAATATTGTTAGTATTTTTCAAAATTTTTAATTTGTGTGAAAAATGCAGAAACTTTTTAGTAACTTAAACATTTTAAATTCTATCCTAGTGTTGGACATTTTTTAATTGAAAAAATATGTGATTTGGATTGGATTTCTGTTTCTAATATTCATGCACAGCTTTATTGGGTAAAAATATTAATTAAAAATCAAATTTAAATTATATATATATTTGTGTGTTGTATGTGTGAGTCAGCCTCATTTTTATGCAGTCGGTTTATTTTTTAAAGAGTATTATAACATTGATTTCAATTATAACAAAATTATCATTTTATTATATATTATATTAATTTATGAAATTCATGCATAAATGTTATGAAAAATGGAAATTTTACTTCACAAATTCTTTTACTCGCGTGCGATTCCCACACTTTAACTTTTTTTTAATTCACGCGCAATTTCCTCATTTTTGCTTTTTTTTAAATTCACGCATGATTTCCTCTTTTTTGCTTTTTTGTGAGTGGCATCCCTGTATATCTCACGCACTAACCTTTTGAGATTGTGTGATATTGTTCCCGAGTATTTGAAGGTCAGGTACTGAAAGAGTGACCTCTAAACAACGAATGGAATTTAAAATGCAGCGTTTTGAAAACTAATGGGGGACACCTGTATCCCGCATAACTAATGGAGGGTTAAATGATTTTGAGTTTTTAATTTTGATATTAGCTGATTACAATTTTTTTTTAATAACAGAAGAATTTACTTTTTTGAATGATGATTCTGAAGGGTTCTTTAAAGTAGACTATAAGTGAAACTGATGAACCCAAAGACAAAAATGATGCAATACCATAAATATAGTCAATAAGTATTGATCTATAGTATAAAAATAGTAAATTCTTTAATAAGCAAATTTAAGCTAGACAATTTTGTATTGACATTTTTTATGCAAAATCAAATTTTCTACAAATGAAGTCTACAAGGAATTGAGAATCTTGGAATAACAACTTTAATTTTTATATAACATATGTAGAGAATAGTTATAATTCTTAAAATTTAGCAAAATTAATTAATTAAATTTTGATTAAAATAAAAAACAATAACATATTTTGCATTAAATAGAAAGGCGCAAATGCAGCCAAATCTAACGAAATACAAAAACAAATAAAAGAAATTTAAATTAAAAGAAAACAAATTAAAAGAAAACAATGATAAAATGAAAAATAATGAAAACAACAGACGTTTTTGCGTGCAAACGCAGCAGCAAAAAGTAATTGCTTCAACAGAAATTTTTTAAAAAAATACAACAAGAACTATAGAGAAACCAAAATTTACCAATACTTAAAACAATTTGTTAAGAAATTATTCAAAATGAAAAGGAACTAAAATGGCTCACTCATCAGAAACCACACGCCATTTTTAGTTCAAAAATGAACAAGATTTTCTGTGGAAAGGAACGACAAAAAGTCAAAATTTATTCCTTCCTGTGGTCTGAATCTTGTCCGGCCACCAAATAAAGAACATAAATCCAAAATTTTTTTTTAAATCCATAATCAAAAGAAAGAGATAAAAATTTACCTTCTTGTAAAAAGTTACCTATTTATATGTAGAGAATGATGCACTAAAAGCATAATTTTTAATTTTATAAAATACTACAATGGCTTGCAATTTGTAAATTCATATATAAAGCAAATTTATTTAACAGTTTGCTAATTATAACTAACGGTGATAACAACTCTATTTAAAAAATCATGAAAACTAGTTTGGTATAAAAATCTGACAATTTTTGAATAATTCAGCATGTTTATGTGTTGCACATACATACATGTCTATTTTTAAAAACGACTGGATTTTCACTAGCTTATTGAGACAAGAAGTTTTATTATTTTACTAGATATTATCTAAACGTTTCAAATTTTTTCAATATCTTAATGATATATTTGTTCTGAATCAAAACACAAAATAAGTGTCTGACTTCTTCATTTCGCAGTTACAAATTTTTTCCATTGTTTTGTTGAATGATATTTCATATTAGGAACATTCAGCTGGCTTATTTAATCATTTGAGAGCACACGAATAACTGGCATTTGGGTTAAAAATCAAATTGAGCACTCTTAAAGAGAAAAATTTTAATAATGGAGCATGATTCGCAATACACAATCTGTTCAAAAACTTTATAGACGATTTTGTTTCGCCGTTGGAAATATTTGTCTCCATGGAGAAATTTATTTTCAATTACATTTTCGAAATTATACGTTATCATCACCGACCTAAAATTTTTGTATTCCATGCAAAATGAGGCTTTTAAAGAAACAATGGTTGGAAGGCTATGTCTTTGCACTTTCCGAAGAGAGTTGTTCTTATTCAGTTCCTGAATGATGCTGTGAAAGCCACGGTTTTCCAACATCTTAAGTTGCGATAGGTAATATTTTTAATAAAAGAGAAAAAAATTTTACAAGTGTGGCTTCAATAGGAGAAATTGTTTCAAATACGTATCCCCAGTATTTTGAATATTCGAAGATGAGATATTTAAAGTTAAAAAAAAATCCCCGAAGTCAAAGGTTTGTTGCAAAATCATCTCAATAAAATACTCTGCAGAATTCTTTATGAAAAAGTACTTATGAGGGGAAAAATTGTCAAAATAGGTGAAGTTTGGGTCTATTTAAATGATTGCAAAAATAAAGGATCAATTTATTATCATCAAAGTGGAAAAAAATTCTTAAAAAATGGTTTAAAGAATATACAGAAAGTTTTTTCAAGATATTTATGATTCTTTCTGGTTTCTCATGTAATGACAAAATAAAAGAGAGTGGAGAAAAATGTCAAACTCAACTCCACATATTATCAGGAATATATTTTAAACCCAATTTTTAAATATGAAATATCTCTTTATCCACAATTCCATCAATCAGTAGAACTGCATGAAGACAAAGCAAGAAGGCACACACAACAATCCACTATTAATTTACTGGAAAAATAAAACAAGGAATGGTTATCAAGACTGTATCCATCCCACCTATCAATGTTTGTATCACCCATGAATTTTTGGAGATTTAAAAAGCACATTATCCTAATGTCGACTTACCTTTGCAGGCTTTGAAAAGCTGCTCAAGAGGAATGCAAGAAAATACCTCTTCCGATACTAAAAAAGACATTATCATGGAAGTTACGATGTAGAAAGATTGATAAAAATAAGGCTTATCAAATTGATTATTTAAAATACAAAAAAATATGTAAAATAGTTCTGTAATTACATTTTAAAGAACCAAAAAAATGTGTAAACAGCCTCTGTAGATAAAAGTCTTTATGAAATGATATAGTCTTTTAACAGTCAATAAATAAAACTTTTAAAATAACAAAAAAGGAAGTATTTATCGTATGAAATTGGCTGGTGTAGTGAAATTTAAAAAGTCATTTTTTATCATATGTATATATATATATATTCTTTTTCTGCTCAGCTGTTAAAAATTATTACATTTGCAATTATTTTTTTCCCAATGTGATTTTGAAACCTTTGCTTTCATAAAATAAAAAAGTAAATAATTTTAAATATGAATTCTCATCCACCGTAGGACAAAATCATTTTTTTCTAATTTTAATCGGAAAAAAAACAAAAACATTTTCTTGAAAATTTTTACATACAGAAATCTTATAAAATTCCCATTGTATTAGGCTAAAGTAATAACAAGCATACTTGAATAACTTTCATATTTCTTAAGAAAATATGTTTGAAAAATCCTAAACTAACCAAAGGTAACCAGATTGGGCACTTGAATCAAACATTTTACCTAATTGAATGCAAGACATATTAAAATCACAGTTTGATGTAGGATTTATTCATATAGCTGAGAACAATCGTTTGCTCATTCTTCAATGTCATACTTATTGCATTACATAAAAGCTAAAAATAATCAATTTATAATTGTATCAACTACCAGTGCGACACTTTATTATATTGTTGTTGTAACCTCTCTCTTCATATATTGATGGAATACCAATGTAAAAAAATTTTCAAACTCGGCTCAATAAATAAATGGAATTTCTACTTAAGAAAGAAAACTTAACTGCAACTATTAATAAAAAAAATCTTATATATTCTGTAAAATAGTTTACAGAAAAATATTTCAAGATATTCTGACTAACAAATCTAGCTCTAAATACTCATGGCACACTATAATCACATTTATAAACATGACAACAGGTTCAAGATATAAGAGTATATATATAAAAAAAAATGGCCATTTTATTTTTATAAATTAAAACCTTCCTATACACCAATACTATTAAAACAATTTTACCAATTAATAATAAAAATTATCACAAAATATTTTTATGAAATTGATCCAATTTAAATAAAAATTTTATAAAACGACTGCCAAAAATTTTAATCAGATGTAATACTATTCTATTATTTTCTAACCTTAAAAAAAGTTTGATCTTGTCCTTTTTAAATTTTTACTAAATCTGCAATTTTTTCAAATATACTTTCTAATTTTAGTGCAACATTTAATACAATTTAATAAAAGAAAGGTATTAAACTATTTAAATTTATTTTGAAGTGTCTCTGTGAAAAGACTAGTAATATTTAAATCTGCAATGTATTTTTTTTTCTTTCAGATATCTGAACTTTTACAGCTCTTTAAGAATATTTTGTCAAGAATCTAATCAATTACTTTATAAAACATAATTTAACATTTTCAGTGTCTTTCAAGTTCATTTAAATCAGAATTTTAATCAAGGTGATTATCCCAAGTATTTTCCACCAGATGTTATTTATTAAATTAGTGATCAATGACACTGACGAAAGAATTGAAATCTTTACTGCTACTTATACAATACTGCAAATTAACCAAGAGACAGTTCTAGAATAAAAATAATAAATATTTGGCTGTAAAATTATTTATAAAATTCTTTAGTTTTTAGATATGAATTAAGAAACACAGAACTTAGCTTAAATTTTTTTCTGGCTGCATAGTTAAAATATACAGAAACACAATAATTAACAAACTTTATGAATTGTCAAAAAATATTTTTATTATATATACAATGTTTACAAATTTTTAACAACAATGACACATTCAGCTTTAAACTCGTATCTACTCTATTAAAATTCGAAGGTAAACAAACGTATGTATGTATGTATGTATGTCCCTCTATCTTCTCACGAACCGCCGAACGGAGAAGCGCGCGGAAGGTACCAAAAGATGGGGAATAATCCAGGGAAGCCATTTCGGCCATTTAAATATCGAAATTTTAATTAGTGAAAAAGATATTAATTAAAAACTAATTCACAACAATGCTTTTCATTGTTTCGGATACTTTACAACAATACTTTTCATTGTTACAGCGCAATTCAAAATATATTTTACTGTTGAAGTCGTTTACTTTAAAGAACATTGTTACAACAACAATAAAAAAGTGACGCTGACAGAAATAAA
>BGPR01026186.1:0-21713 GCA_013235015.1 Araneus ventricosus | reverse complement strand
GAAGTCATTGAAAGAGTTTTGCGAAAGTAATTTCGGTGGGAGATAGGCAGAGTTTCATCAAAAGTAATCGCCGCTTTGCCTTGGTAATCGACTGGAGAGTTCTTTTTTTTCATTTCAATTTTTTCTCCTCACTCCAATTCAGATAAAAGATAAATTCTTCAAGATCTTAAAGAAGAAAATGATTTCTCTGCATTTTTAATTCCAGGTAATTGGTTTTATCACGTATGGAAAGGTTCAGTTCATTTTCTGTGCAGAGTTAAGATTCTTTTATGCGGAATATGAAAATGTGGATCTTAAAACACAATTTAAATGATGATTAAGCAATAAAAGAGTTTTTTAAATAATTCTAAAATATTTTCTATGTTCTTACTATTCTTTAAGCAATGTATTCGGTGGGAAATGATTAGCGGAGCTCAAAATTTTAGATATATCTAATTTTCTGCAACGATATTCATTGAGTAATTTGCAAAAATATTAGGTTAGCATATGAATTGCGATTTAAAATTCTTAGGATAGCTTATGTTTAAATCCTCTTTATCCTGTTCGTATTTTCATAATTGATTTAACCGCTTAAGGACATGACCCGAGTTAACTCGTCTTAAATACCGTAGGTTACAAAATAACTCAAGAAGAGATTTTTTTAATAAGATGTTCAGCCGCTGGACATGCTATAAATTCTACGGTGCATAAAGGTTTTTTGTCTAAGCATCTCTATAGATGAGCAATTTAATAGTGAATGCATCTTTTGTCATGTAAATTAATTCTATAGACTGAGTATTATGCTGAAAGGTAACAGTTCTAAAAGAACTGAAGGCATTACAAGAAAATAAACTTCATATATAAGCAAACTAGTATGAGAAACTACAATGTTTAGAAGATAATAATAGCTATCGGCAATAAAGGTATTTAAATTTAGATGATTTGTACATATCTAAAATATATAACAGTGATAAGTATGAATATATAACAGCAGCCCGACGACACATGAATTCTCAATTGAATATTCATGAGCCATCCATAATAATATCATCCATAATAAGAATCTTTTATTATGGACGCCATCTTTTGAATAAAATTCTTTAAAGAGATGAAGAACATAGTGACAAATTTTAAGGAATAATAGTCAACTGGTTCTACAAATGTCTCACTCGTGACATTTTCTTAACTAAGTATATACAAAATCAAGAAAAATTATTATATTGTTTTTATGCCTAACATATATAATATTTCTGAATAAGATCATCATTATCATATTCATTTATTATATAGGGATGAAAAGATGCAGAATTTCAATCGGAATTAACATTTTAAGCTTAATACTGCTAATTAAAATGAATACATTAGCCGTTATGAAAGTTGTGTTAAACATCCATATCTATAATGCTAATAATTTCATTTCTGAACCACAACTAAATGCAACTGAAACCAGAAAAAGTGCCTCCGAAAAAAATTGTTTTTAACGTTTTATGGATAAAGATTTATTATCAATATAAAATGTATGTATTAACATAGTATGTTATTTAAAAATTAATATTTTCTGTATTTATGGTCATAACGTGATTTATAGATAGATATTGCAAAAATACAAAACTTTTGCTAGAATTGAAGTGGATAATTCATTACAATAAAGGTTCAGAATTAAGTTTATTTTCCATTCTTTCATCAACAATATTTTGATTGCGATTAAAATCCAAATGAATATTAAAATTTGCATGAAGAATAAATGAAAAGTTTACATTTTATGATAACGGATGATGTATTTTTCGTGAGTTTTTGTGTCCGACAGCGCAAATCATTAATGGAATATAAGGAAATTTTGAATATAAATGGGAGCATGAAAGTCATTATTTATAAATACAAATTAAAAGTAAATAAAATTTAAAAATATATTTTTATATCATCTTCTTTACTATTTGATTAATGTATATTATAAAAAATATAATTTATTTTACTTTATTATTTTCTATGAAAATTAATGAAAATTCATTACTTTTTACACCTGAAATATATTTTTTTGCTTAATTAAAGGTTTATTTAGTATTACTAGAAAAACGTCTGTGTTTTATTGAAATTAATTGAGTGTTATAAAGTGATATAATGAATACATCTCTAAAATCTTATTTCTGGTGTAGTGTATTCAGGATGAATTAACAGACTTTTTTTTATAAAAAAACACTTTTATTTTAACATAATTTTTCACCATAATACCGTTCATTCATTGGACTATCAACATCAGACGTTACATTTTGGTCTCTCTCTCTAACCTAATTTTAAATCTTATAATATCTAACATCTTTTTCGTGCGTTGCTAGGCAACGCTCGTAAGACAAATATTGTATTGCCACACTACAATTTAGAAAGAAAACTTTAGAAATAACAAAATATTTTGTAACGAATCTCACACTAGTAACGAAAATTCATTCTGGTACTGAATTCCGTTATGCAAGGGTTCGTTTTTGTAATATAAAAGTTTAACTTTAAAACGATTGGAAAATCATTATGATTATTGGAAAATAAAATTTAAAAAACAGACGTTCCAGATATATCTTAGTTCCAGGCAGAACACTTAGAAGGAAAGTCATAATAGTGATCAAAACGAAACATTTTATGCTATAATGGAATTCATTTCTTGTTTACAGCATTTATTTGAAAGCAAATTAGTCTTGATATGGATGGATGCTAATTTCTCTAAAAAGATGCGCATAAATTTGGCATTGGACGTTAGAGAAAAGATATAACTATATTCATATCTAAGTGGTTGTCAAAGCGCGTTGAATATTTATTTTTGGCTATGAAAGATAGAATATTTCATTCTTAAAACTAAAATAAATGGACCGTAATAGAAAGTTTTACCTAAATCATGTCAAAGGATTTACCTGATTCATGTCCAAGGGATTTTCAAAAATCGTCTCTTATCTTGTCATGAATACAAATACTTCACCGTCTTTAGTAATCATATATTACTTAAGCATACAAGCAAGTATTTGAAAGGATAATAAAAAATCAAAGTGCCGTCCTCTCAAATGTATTGATAAGACGTATGATGGGATAATGATTTGTCCATGTCATTAAAATACGTCGCCAATGGCGTATTATTAACTCACCGTAAAAAGGTAATTAGTTTAAGCACCTTCTTTGCATTAGCTTTGCTTGAATTAAAATATTTTAGAAAAAGTTAATGGAAGGATTTAACATTAAAAGGAATGCCACTGTCAAAATATCCCTAAAGAGTTTAATACGAACTAATTTATTTATCTTTAAATTTTAAGTAATCTGTAAGAAGTTTTGGTATATTAGTTCAAAACTTGCTGAAAAAGAGCCTCTACTTCGAAAATATTTGTTACGTATCAAAATTTCGATAAATATTTCAGCCTTTGGCAGAATTCATAGGAAATGAACTTTTGTTTATCTGATATTCTCTATGGTACATCATCATGCTTTTAAAATTGAGCAATTTAACGATTAATTATCATCATAAACAATAATTTCTTATTTTCTGGAAAGAGGGACCATTGCATCAAATACATCCAGATTTGTCTTGATGGTATTTGAAAAAGATCGCAAAAATTGCAACCATACAGATGAAATATGGAGAAAATCGTTAATGTAAATTCTATGGGCACTGAATTATAAGATAATTGTTGAGTAATGAATCAAACTGAAATTTAATTTCGAGAAGTCGATTTCGAGTTCTCCGGTAAATTCAAGTTCAACTATTTCAGTTTCAGCGGCTGGAATTTCCTTTCACAACACGCAGTGTCTTTCTTTACGGATGCAAATATTACAGCCCAGATAAAACGAAACAATATGGGTTGCGGTATTGATAACATCTGTTTGAAGCATCGTTATCATTTTCTTAAAAATGTTGTAAAGTAGTTACCTGACAATTTTTCAATCAATCTATATAATAATGAAAAGAAAGGTTTCAAAATGTATGCACTTAAAAATTCCCTAACAAAATGGATTGGAAATTCTTAATTATTTAAAGAACTGGAATTCAAATCTACATAATCAAAGTTCGAATAAAAAATTCAAAGAAAATATTGTTTTTTTTAAAATTGTTTTTACGCAGTACCTTATTCAAGGATCTGATTCTCGAGTCAATGAATTTTGTACAGGAATTATTGTGCGTTTTGTATGAGGGTTTTTTCTCAATTCCCTAACCGTGATGTAGAAATAATGCGTTATAATAGTCGTTATCTGTATATGCTTCTTATAATTTAACATATTGATAAGGGACTCAAGTTTGAACTTAGAATATGTTTTGTAGTTACATTGAAGGGGCTAACAACAATACTCAAAAAGTGGAATTTCACCGACAATAATTCTATTATGTGAATAAATTCATTGTTTTTGTCATGTTAGTGGATTTGCGAAATAGGAAATTATTTTATACACATTAAAATCCATTGTAACCGGAATCTCATTAATCAAAGTCATTAATTACAGGCAATTTTGTAGGCATAAATTTAAGACCGAAATATAGAGACAAAAAAAACATGTAATGAGTTCCACTGTATACACAATAGATTTTTAAAACTTCAACAACAATCTTGTAAGCGGGTAGAAAATCGAAATTATAAGACATCACACTAAGAAATGTATATATCTTTCTTGTGATAATATTATTACGAACTGTAATACCGATTTCCAGCAGTGTTAATCTTATGGTTGGAAAGAGACATTTACAGAGATTCTATGAGATGACGGGGGCGAAATGGAAGCCATTGACCCCGACCTTGGCGACAAATTTGGCTACTTTGGTGACAAAATGTAGGAGCCTGAAAATGCTAGAATTTTCTCGCTATCTCTATTAGGAGCGAAATTATGTAGATTTTTCTGGAATGTTCCTGTGACGTCACATACTGTCGGAAAAAGAGCATAAATATCGACCTACTCGACAAGGAATCAACCTCTTTGGAGTCTTGTTCGCCTTGCGGTTGTTGTTGGTCAAGTTGTTGGACGTTGAGCGCTATTGTTCGTGCTATTACTTTTATTGTTAGTCATTTGCTGTCTGCTTGTGTTGCTAATTTGCGCAAGTGCTGTGTTTTGCTGTTACCTGTGCTTCGTAATTTTCGGACAATTCGAGAATAAAGCGTCGTTTTCCATTATTCTGCTTGTCGGGCTGTTCCTACCATGACTGATTCTATTTTACACACAGTAACAATATGTATATAATGGTGATATGATGATGTTGTTTAATTTTGTTTTTATGAAACATAAAACTACATGTATGTCTTTTAATTTTGAACTGGGGGCTTTGCCATCTGCTCGCTAACGTTCGCCAACCCCTAGAAGGATTGTGTAGAGGTTCTCCCACGTTTGCTGCGCAAATCTTGCTCGCATCGTTTGCCACATTGAGGACACTGTGGATCCTAGCAAAAACATTTATGGTTGAGTTTAATAGATCTGCTTCTGATGTTTTATGTTAAATCAGCACAAAATAAATTTGTTGCCCTTGTAGAAGATATTTTCATTGATTTTGTAAGCATTTCGCAGGCAAATTTACCATTGCAATAAAACTAACAAAGAAAGTGACGATAGTGCAAAATAATTGTAAATTTATATTTACATTTTTACATTTATTTTCATTTTTTAGAGTATTTAAAAATTTGTAAATAAGGATTCTCTTAGATATATAAAGAGAATCCTAAAAACAAATGGGTAAGTTTTAAGAACGCAATGCAATTTCGTCGCCAAACTTTCCATAATCGCGCAAACCGTTGAAAAGTTCGCCAAGAGGAAAAAGTTTTCAGGATTACCACATTTGGAAAATAATCGATCAAAAGAAATTCGCTTTTGCCAACAGCAACATATTTTTATATCTAGCCAGGACGCTGAGTTCCTTGAAACAAATTATTTCTCCTTCTTCAAAGCCTTTCAGAACTTTCTTCAATTGATTCATTATCACGTTGAATTCGTCTTCTTTAATTGTTTCGATAATATTTAACAGCACGATTGAGAATCATTATTAACTCATTGAAGCCTCAAACTAAAACACACTCGTTTCTTTACATTTGGAAAGTGAAGTCACGTGATTTGTCAATTGTTTTAGTTGTTGCCAAATCCTATAGTTAAATAACGCTTTTTTGGGAGTCGCACAAGAGAAACATTTACGTAGATAATCTGTATGATTTTCGATACTGAATATTTGATTATGGTCGATAGATAAAAAAAACATGATAAACGGAATTCTCCTGCGGCAGTTTCTACAGATGGCATCACAAAACATAAGCAAGTATGTTCTAGAAACATATATTTAATTATAATGGATGCCGGTTAAGAAATAGTCTATTGTATATTTACAAACAACATAAATAAACACGTGAATACATAATTATATTACTATCCTAAGTATTCCATCTGATCTCATATTGAAACCTGTTTTTTAAGCATTTCGTTGACCAGTTAGAAAAAATATATCATTTATTTATTATTAATAAATTGTTACAATAGAAAAATATCACGGACAATGGAATTATGGAAGTATGTACAAAATAGCAGAAAAAATGTAAATAAGCTTTTAATTAAGATTTTAATCATTACATAAATTAAAAATATAAAATGAATTTTTATCAATTTTTATTTTTTATATAAAAAGAAAGGTAGTTGGAGCTAAGCTAATTTTGTGCTTTAATATTAATGGGATATTACATTTTCAAAATTATTAGTTCGAACTTCTTTATTTTCTTATATTTTTTATTTTAATTGTTTCGACTTAACATTCTTGCTTCACAAAATATATATAATTAAGTAGCAGCAGTTTCCGACGATTATTCTAGGTATTTCTATAGTTTTGCTTTCTTCCCATTTTTAATGCTAAGAATTCATTTAATCAACACAAAAGTAGGAGAATGTTATAATGCGATAAAAATAGCAAGAAGTATAAAAAATTAAAATGGGTAAAAACTTCCTTGAAAATAATTATAATAAACTATAATGTATTATCGATGTAAAAATAATAACATCTAGTAACCAGGTATTCTTTTGTTATCTTAATTAGCTTATGGGACATTTTTGAAAGCAGTTATTCTGACACAGCATAATGAGAAGACAATTCTAGGTATTTTAGAATTTTTATCAATGCTTTGCAGCCAGAAAAAACAAAAAAAATATTAATTAGGTTTAGTATACGAATCTTTTATTAAAGTATGAATATTATAATAATAGACGAATTTTAATTAAATTCTTTGAACAAGAGCAAATTATCATCAATAATTAAAAATAATATCAATTAGAAAACATGTTTTAAGCAAGTGTATATTTTATAAACATAATTAAGAAGAATTTTTGAAAATAAACACCTCAAATAATAAATAAACCTTAAATAAAAAATATGGAAATATATGTTGTTTTTTAATGCTTGTATTATGTAATTATATAAAAAGGATCCATAAATGCTTTTATATACATCGCAACATAATTTTCTTATATTTATAATAAGTACAAAAAAGAATTTTATCTTACGTCGAGGAAGATATTTGTAAAATCCTTTTTTTTGTATTGAAGAATTAAAAAATTGACAATTTTTGCAGGTGTATTTCAAAAGATGAAGGCTAATTTTTTTTAAAAATGATAATAATATTAGGTTGCTTTAACCACTCAATGAAGTTGCATTATACTAAATACTCGCATAATTCAAACAGAAATCAATTTTAATTATAATATTATGGTTCTTTAAATTATAATACGTAATTTGAAAATTCATGAACTGATATGTTTTTTTCTTCACAAAAAATTGCATGCAAAAATTTTCTTTATATGCAAAATATGAGCACAATCGGACAAAAGGGCAAAACTCTCTGCAAGTCATAAGAGAGTAGACAAATAATTTCCGGGATGGAACATTAAATCTTAATGGCTAGAGGTGTAGCATTTGTACCAGCTCATATTTAGAGGAAAAATTCGACCGATAGAGCACCTGTACTAGCTTGTATCGAGAGAAAAAATTCTGCTGGTATAATATCAGTACCAAATCGTATTGAGGGGAAATATTCTAAAGAACTCGATAATGTGTGATGCATTGCAACCAATAATTCTTATACTCTAGAAAAGGTCATAAAAACTTGTTGTTAATTGTTTGTATAGATGAATCGCTGCATATTTGACAACGTTATTTCGTCACATTCTTCACCGTTAGTAAGTAGACATGAATGAGAAAATCACTAAATCTAAAACGCTTCAATAAAACTGCAGGTACATAAAAGATGGTCTTGGAACTATACAGTAGTTATTGAAGAAAAATACGTGGAGAAGAGTTAATGAAATGCTGTGTAGTGCCAGCTTCACCGACACTCATAGATCCAGTCATAGATCTTCTGTGACATATGAATGATAATTGATTTCTTACGACATACTCATACAGATCCTGACTTGACTCTACGTTAAAGAGAATCAAAAAGTTAAATATTCTGCCTTTTCCCTAGGTATTCCGTAAACTAAAAGAGAAATACCGAAACTTACAAATCTTGACTGCTAAGCCCCTTTGAATAAGAAAAATGCTGGAAAGAACTAGAATAAAAAAGGGAAGCAAAACCAAATACCACGGAACAGAACAGTGATGTGAAACAGTTCATGCATTCTTTCTCCCCATTCTCTTCGCCTGCCGAAAATCTTGACACGTCCCAGGGCGAATCTATTTTCGAGTGATAAAAATTCAATCTTCTGCACTTTTGGACGAAAGGAGTGCGTCAAGCACATAAGTTACCCAAATCGAATCGTTGGGGGCATCTGTGCTGTTCAGATACTCGAACAAAAGGAAACACTTCAACCTTCTGCCTTAGATTATTTTGGCTTCATTCATTCATTTCTGAAGACTCATATTCAATACAGTAACGCGAAGATTGGTGTAAGGTTAGCGATATATCAGAACATCCGTTCCTTTAACGTACAAATAGGCATTTATTTACCACTAATTATACGTTCGTGTTTATTTATTGGCCCAAATTATTTGGATTCCGTAATTATTTGGATTCCGTAATTATTTGGAACGCATACACGGAAGTTATGTTTGAAAATTACGATATTATGTCACTCGCCAGTGCATTTAAATACAATTACTGTCTCTTTAAGTAGCCAATATATTTGACAGGCCTCAAAGTAAATACAATAATTATTGGTGGAGAAATCAAATGCGGCTCACCAAACGCAATGTGCTACGTGATATAATTAGCCACATTTGGGAGAAATAATCAAATATGCTTTGAGAATTTACCTTAGATATAAGACATCCCAAAATGAAAACAACTCGCTCGAGTCACAATGCTATTTGTTTCGATACTAATGGATGGGATAAAATAGAGATAGCATAGAGTGATTTTAGCAAATTTTCATACAGAGTAATTACAAGCATTATATTTACATTGACAACTTTAAATTCAATTTGATTACATATATATAAAGCTTTAATCCAAAATGTGTCAAAGATTCCTATGTTTTATTTGCAATATTATGACTGTTAGAAAATTATGTTTCCACAGAACTATATGCATAGATGAAATAGGAATTCAGAACTAAAATCAGGAATAAAAATTTTGAGAATTTCCAATGCAAATAAAAATTCATTTCATTCATCGCCAAGTGAAAGATTTATATCTGTACAATAACTTGCTGTTAGAACAAAAGTTTAAAAATATCAGAAGTTGAAATTATTATTTCAGCGCTTTGACCTGAACAAAAATATTCGAAAATGTGCGAGTTGTTATAATACTTTGAAAGAAAACGAAATTTGTGCTAGCTATTTCTGTTGTGAGTTAATTTTTCTCTCAATATACGGCTGTGGTGTGAATCATAGCTACGGAACTGCGGGTTTGCACAATTTCGGGACTCGAATCCACAGCTGTGTATGCGGGCTTGAAACTTATATTCTTGGAGGAGGAAGATGCTTCTGCTGGTGCGGTGTCCTAGCTTTGAGAGGAGGAATACAGGTTCCCGTGCCGTTCGCGACATCTAACGACATTTCAAATTTATGAGGTCTGTCAATTAAACAAGCCCCACAGATTATTTTTTCTGTGGATTGAAGGTTGAATGAAGAATTTAAGATTAATTTCGGAATCAACATTTCGATGTGTTACTATTTGTGGACATCAACTTAAAAAATGGAAAGAAGTATTTTTATTAGAAATTTGATTTTTAATTATTGCTTTATTTTTGGAAATTTATTATTTCTTTTTTTACTGAGAAAATGGTTTTGAAATTTGCAACGTTTAGGATAAAGTTGCTATCTACTTTGAGGCATGGCCGTTACCGACAGTGTGGTAACACAAATAATCAAGGCGACAGGGTTCCTGTTGCAACCGTGTCTTGGTTGTCGGCATCGTTTAATGTTTCTGAATCGTTTAGTGTTCTAAAGTTTCATAAAATGAAACTTTACTGAGCAAAATTGAATAAATGCTGTTGAATGAGAGATATGTCTTCCTCTAGCTGAAACAATGCAGCCATTGCCATGACTCTAATTAAGTTGCTTATCCCCGAAAGTGGAAGAGAAGACCATACGCGGAGCAAACCTTTTGTAGTAAGCTCATGTGCAGTTTTAGGATGAAAACTTTGAGCAACCAGCTAGCTTTTTAGATAGTGCCAAGGGTGATTGACAGGGTTCACATCTGAGGATCTAACTGGTTAGCCCATTATTTCTAAACCTTGCTCGTCTAGGTATTCGTTGAAAGGGATAGCACGTTGAGGATGAGCATTATGATCTATTAGCATGAAGACATGATCAAAAGCAGCATGCGGTCTTACATATCCCAGATAGCAATTTTAGTTTGCAGCAAGCTTGCCACAAATTTGTCATGACAAGAGTGCAAGCTTGCAGCAAGTTAACGAAAGCTCCGAAGTCACCATGAAACGAACTTGCAGCAAGCTTGCCGTGCAAACTTATTGCAAATTATAGCAAAAACAGAGTACGAAACACAACCCAGGATAGAACTCGCGACCTTCCGGTTCCGAAGCGGAGACGCTAACCATTGAGCCAGTTGAACTCTGAGAGGAGAAGATAGATTTCGCTAATACATCGTTCGATTCGATTCGTATACGATTTATTTTTAACTATTTTCTGGATTTCATTAATTTTTTGAGTTGAGAATATGATTTGAAGTCAAAGAGAGAGCGATTTTCGCTAATAACTACGTTTTGCTAGTAGAATAAATTATGAAATTAGAGTTCAAAAGTAATTACTTTAAAATGGGACAAAATGTCTAGTTATTATTGTTCAACAAACACTGACTGTTTTTAGATTTAATTTTGTTTATAAACGTTAAAATTTCAACATTAAGAAAAAGGCGATATAGTTTTCTTTAAAGTGAGAGTGATATATTTAGTAAAAAGATGGAAAATGTTAAAAAAAATTTTTTTTATAAAAAAGTTATTTTTTTCACAAATTATCATTGGTTTATTGAATTAATAAAAAAGAATTACGGTCTAGGAGATGCTGTTAAAAATCGGATGTTTTTTAAAACAGAGACAAAGATAATTATCTCTTTATTGTGCTATCTTTGCAGGAAGCTTGTCTTGCAAAATTGCAGCAAGTTTGATTTGCAAAGGAGGTGGCGCTATTTGTCACATCGAACTTGCTACAAGTTCGACTCAAGTTTCAGGCGTCAAATTTGCCATGACAAGTCAAAATCAAACTTGCTGCAAACTTACGTGCTATCTGGGATGGATCAAGAATCTCATCTGTATATCTTGCTCCAGTGAGAGTTTCTCCATGGAGAGCATGAAGGTCACTGAGGCTATCCAGAGAGTTTCCAGCTGAAATCATGATTCCACTTCCTCTATAATTACCCCTTTCTCATCCTCTGTACTCTTCATATCGAAATCCAACCAGAATTATTTTCATAAGTGAAACTGGAGTCATCTGTAATGATTTTCACTGTTCTATGTTCCAACATAATCGGGAACATCTCTTCATTCGGGTGAGAGGAACACACACAAATGGTCTTTTTGTATAAATACCCCCGTTGTGAAGATGCCTTCGCACTCCAGAGGGGGAAATATTCATCTCCTTAACGCTAATAAAAAATCAGGAATGAGACGAGTCGCAACATTGTTTCTCCTACTTCAGACTGAATGAATCGGATAATAATCATCATACTGGGTTAATAGACCTGAATGACCTGGAATAGGTCTCCGTGTCTGAATTTTCTTGTTGGAACTGATTCAAAAGTCCATACGCCAAATTACGAGAGATGTTGAAATGAATTGTGGCATCACCTTGAGATTTTCCCATCCCTTTTCGTTTTTGCCCTTGACTGCCCTCCACGTTGCGAATCGGGTAAACGATTTCTTCTTGACCAATCAGCAACACTCAAATTGAAGGCCAGCAAACATTATTCAGAAAAATGCACTATTTTAACGGGGACCTAATTTGAAAATAAGAATGTGATTGACTTTTGGCCCAATTCTTACAAATAATTTCTTTTCAAAATCTTTATTTCATTACATATGATTTAATGCATGTAAATAAGTATTTCATATAAAACATATTCATTGTTTTTAATCCATTCTCCTTTAAATGAGCGTCGAAAATTGTTCCTTAGTTTTTGGAGGGGAGTGTACTGTCACTCAATTATAACCTTTTCTGCTACTTGTTTCCATCTAGCAGAGCTAGTTTTTGACACGTTTTTGCATTTACTTATTTTGAAAAATGACATTTTTGCCTTAACAAGAGTTAATCATTTTTAAATTTTGGTTCCATTTATTAGTTTTCCAATTTTATTGTCTTTTTTCCATGTTTTCATACTTTTTTTGTTATTTAATATGTCCTAATGGGACGCGTCCTGCAAACGGAATACCACTGCATTAGTATATAACTATGAATGGAAAAAAGCAGGCTTTTGAAAGGGCAAGAACAACAGATGAAAATAATCTTTTAGCATTCACACCTATTTTGGAGACAAAGAAACCTGGGACTATGATAGAAATGCATCCGCCTCGTAACAAAACAAAAGCCAAAAAGACAAACCGCAATCAGATGGAATGTAAATTCAAAACCCAACAGGACTGCGTTTGTTTGCATGACCGATCTTGAACTATGCAAAGATTTTTCCTGTTTCTTTGTCAGAAATCGATTATCCTTCACTATGTCTGATAAAATTCTAGTAACTTTTTTTCATAAAAACAACTATCTTTTAAACATTTTAAAACAAACGTTAGCATATTTTAAAGCAATATGTTTATATGTTTAAAGATAATAATTTACATCCATGTTAAAACTTAACATTCCTCTGTACGACAATATTGTTACGAAAATCGTCCAGAGTGTGTATACAGCGAAAACAGTCCGACAAGCCGGATAATGGAGAACGACATTTTATTAACGAATATTCCGGTGAACACGAAGCACAGGAAACATGAAAAACACACAAATTAGGAGCACAAACAGACAGAAAATCACTAATAAGAACGGTAAAAACACTTTCAGTACAGCTCGGTGTCTATCAGCTTACCAACTTGCACTGCGGTCAAAACTCCATAGAGCAATTCGAAAGACGTTTAAACACACTCGCACTCCAAAAAGATTATTATTCCTCATTAGGGCACGCCGGTATTTATTGTCTTCCCGACAGGACATGTCGTCTCATGGAATCATTTGGACGAATCTATATATCTCCATTGCTAAAAGAGAATTCTAAGAAGAAAATTAGTATTACTAGAATTAGAAGAAAATTCTAGTATTTTCGGGATTCTTCATTTTGTCGCCAAATTTGTCGCTAAGTCCACAAAATGTTTGTCGTCAAGTTCGGGGCTCAATGGCTTCTATTCCCCCCGGTATCCCATAGAGTCTCTGTGAATGTCTCTTTCTATTCATGAGACTAACACTGCTGGAAAGTGATATTACAGGTTCTAACAATATGGTACACAATTCCGAAAACATCAGTAATCATGTAGCATTTTTTTTATTTGACAATACCCTTTAAATAACATGTGAGTAGTAGAAAAATGAGATATCAAATTAAGCAAGTGGGAATCGAAGGAATTGCAAGGTTGGTAAGGAATCAAGGAAACGGGAGATGGTTGGTTGGCTGGTTTATTTCGGTTCAGTGGCGCCAGAACCAAATATGAACATACTGTCCCAGACATATGGTCCGACGGAAGCGGATGATAAGTGACATAGGAAAGCTAAAGAACGTACTCTAACACGACGGCTCAACTCTCCCCTTCTAGCGAGTCATCCTTCAACTTGGAAGTACAAAATATTTTTATTTGTTAATTATTTTTCTCATTTATACATTGAAATATAATAAATTTCATTTTAGAAAATTGTTTTTTGCCTCTTAATATTTTTTTATGATTAATTTGTTTTTAATAACTAGTTGTCATTCCCCTTTTTTTTATCATTGATCACTTTTTGGATTTTTAGATTTAATTTGCTTTTATTTGACTTAACTTATTTATACTTTTATTTGATATGAAAGAAATAGCAAAAATTTAATTTCAGATTCGATTTTTTTTGATTCATGAAACGTTACTTTAAAACTTTGGTATGATGGAAAGTACAAAGTGTTTCAAAAATTCGAAGCAACTCTAAAAATCAACATTTCACAAACGAATGAAGGTAAAAAAATGCTGTTTGCTCGGACTGAATATGAATGAAACCGGAATATTTTTTGTTACAAACCAGAATTTATTGGTTGCACAGTTTACGAATTAAACCACTGGATGGCTCTGCAGTTATTTGAGCGTTGTACAGGATAAGAGAATGAGAGAACTAACGGCTTACAAATGTTCAATTGTAAGCCGTTCTCCATTCAGGAATACAGATATCGGACGGGAATACACACATTTCACAGTATTTACCGCAATTTCTGATGGCATGATAAAATATTTGCAGCAGAAATGTTGTTTAATGCTTTTAAAAAGTAGAGTTTCTTGTCTTATAGCTGTGTCCCTAATCAGAGAGCGACTTGTTGCGCTTTTTAAGCAATTATTCTACTAATTATCTTTTCCTATATAACACATCGCTCCGACAACTGCATTACCATCTAGTGGCTTCAATTACAAGCTATGTAATCAATAAATTCTGGCTTTGTGATAAAAAAAACCCCAGGGTTCATATCCATTTTTTATGCAAAAGACATCTTTCCATAGTCATTCGCTTGCGAATTATTAAATTTAAAGCTCGATCTGAATTACGGAAACGCCAAGTATCTTATGTGCTACATTTTCTTGCGTATAGTTGTTAAGTAACAATAAATATCATTATTCACGTAGACAAATTGTATTTGTACAAAGTTATTCAACTTCGAGTATCTGGAATTCTCTTTTCAGAAAGTGTCAGAATGTAACAGTTTGAAGAAACTTCAGATGCACATCATTAAATTTTAAGCTTAAAGGTAAGTTCTTTACACAAACAACCATGAATACTTAAACAGTTTCAGACTTTTCTTGATCGATTCTCCATCACAAGAGCGTTCTTACAATGTAAAATTTCCCTTATAAAAATTTCTCTTTCGGAATTTTAAAGCCTTACAATCAATTTTCAAAATATTCCCTTGTTCATGTACATGGGACAGTAACAAGGAGTGTTTACGGCGTCTGATACTTCAGTTTAGTGTCATAAAGGCACAATCCTTTTTTATTTAAATGATATATATGTCATTCAGATGCGTTTTGCATGAAAAAAGGCAATAAAGTTAGCACCTGACCAGAATTTTACTCAAGATTAGGGTTGAAAAATCTAGTTCTGATAAATGCTGGTTGGGATTCAGTCAGCAGAGTTTAGAGACGACATAAATTTTGTGATGGTTCATTAAGGTTAGGTACCTTTATGTATCGAAGGGTATTTTACGAGGATTTCTGTAAAGATATGTAAAATCTTATACCTCACAATTAATGAGAGGTTAGCAACAACTCTTTTCCTTGGATAATTATGTGGTCTTGTATTAAAGTATTTTTTGTAATGGGAGTTGATATTTGACATTAAACCTTTTGCTATACGTGGTGATTCCCCAGAGCATGCCAATCATTCATAAGTGCCACCACTTTCAGCGGTTTCCCATTATCATAACTTTGACGTACAACATTTCAAACTTACTCAACTCTCAAACTGACAAACAAACCCTTTAATCTCTGCTAATAATAAAGGAGAATGTGTGTGTGTGTATCCGTGTGTTGGCATTCTACAGGGCAGACTACTGGACCTAGAGCTACAAGATTTGGCACAAATATACTTTGAAGAGTGGGAATGTGCATCTCGGAGCATTTTTTTGAAATTTTAATTAATTAAAAATTAAGCAAAATTTTCGGCGTTTCTCTTTAATAACTTCCGAAAATATTACAGCACAAAAATGATTTTTAAGTCATCTGAAAGTGTAAAAAATTACCTTATCAGTGATATCAATTAAGTTGCCGTACAATTTTTTTATAATTTTAATAACCTTTTAAAATATTTTTTGGCATAATTTACCATAATACTTTTCATTGTTGCAGTGCAATTCAAACTGTTTTCATTGGTTAAATAAATATTTAGTTGCGTATTTCTCTCTCATTACTAAAAGCTGTACATTTACTATATACATTTATTTACTATATACAGCTAATACATTTTACTATCATATTTCATTTCATCAAATTTTTTGTGGAATCTGCAAACCAACCTCATGGAGATATTAGGTATATGAAGAAATATAAGCTGAATGATTATGGCTGCAATGTTTTTATTCTTTTGTCAGCGTGTTTTAATTCAGCAAGCCTGCTGCTGGCCATAAAATGTGTTGCGCCAATTAATATTAAGTTACATGCGAAACAGAAAACAGAAAATGCAGAGAATTATCTTATTCTCCGAAGACTAATATTGCCTTCTTTGAAGATTCATTACTTAAATTTTTCAGATAATTACTATACAGACGAAAATCACACTCTTCCTGTCTGCCAATTTCCTGAATGACAGACCTCCTTCTTGGAGCTGGACGGAATTCATCTTACTGAACACTAATTGCTATTGCTTCGGTAACTGATATGTATCTCGCATCATAATCTCTGATATTTGATTTTTTACATTTTAGTTTATGTGAAATACAGTTTTTTGATTATTTACATATTTAAAAAATGTCCTCTTTTAATTAATTTCTTGAAATTTATGTAACAATTTTTATTAATGCCAAGTGGACTTATTATGCGAATTAATGGAAAAATAGCCAACCCGTATTTAATTTATTCTAATTTCTATACACACGTGCTTTCATTAACTTTGAGAAAACACTGCAGCCAATTTTAGAAATAACCATGCACAGCTAATTCATTGCAGTAGCTTAATCTATTAATTACGATGAAAGGAATCTACACAATTTAGTTAATGAAAGGCATTCCACTCAAATTAGTTCCAGTTAAAAAATGGAATTTAGCATGTAGAATTAATCTTCCTTATTGTTTAAAATCATTTCCTATCAGTTGATATTAGAAACCCGTTATGCAACTGAAACATCTTTTCAAATTTAGCCGTTCAATTTATGGGATCATTTTTCATTCCTAAAATCATCGCTATTTCTGGTTTCATGAATTCGAATTACGTCTGTTTTCCTCCTCAAGTGTTGTTTGTAAAAATCGAAATATTCGTATTTCATAAAATTCTTTATATTGTCCGCAATTACCGTGTAACTGGATCATTTTAAGTTCCGAATAACTTATGCTTGGATTGCAGTTAATTGCTAAGCGTAATTTTCAGGAATGTCTCGATAGGACAAATAAGCGATGAAAGCTAATTGTTCGATGGCAATTATTTCTTTTTTTGTGAAAAAATTTGAAAGCGGTAATCATAGCGTAAATGCTCATATTTACAGTTTCTGTTGATGTAAGTTTAAGTAGAAAATGTATTTTTTATAATATTTACTTAAAATTAAATCGAAAACAAGAGAAGATCGAAAAACATAACAAATATTTTGAATTGAGCTCTATGATAGTTTTAGTTACTTACACAGGTATACAGTTATTGATAAATGTTAAAATAATCACTCACTTTCCTGCTCTTTGAAAAAAAAATACATGTTCGTATTGTATGAAATTCCTTGAGAATTCCATACTGTTCGAAATCACTGTATCATTCGACCATTTTAATTACTAAACAGCTTATACTTGGATTGCAATTATCATCAAGCAAAAATGTAGGATATTACCCATAAAGAATATTTTAATCACTGCGCAAATTAGATTGTAAGAGCTAGATTAATTATTTTTTGGCGATAGATGGAGCTAGAGATCTGTTCAGGACACGTCACGAGCAGCGCCCTCTTTTTTTCTGACAAAACTAGCTTGCACGCTCAGAGTAGAGCAGCGCACCTCAGGCAGCAGACAAGCTCGTAACTCTCTCTCATTTCCTCTTTCCTCGCAATGTAAGTCAGATCAGTCTTGGCGCAGTTAATTCGCCCGATCGTCAAGCTGTGGTAACTATGTCCCATCTAACTTTTTTTATGGCTCTCTAAATATCTAATACCATAATTATCTTAATCCACTAACCTCTATCCCAAGTTAATCTAGCTCGGAAATAAACCTGACTTCATGTAAAACAGTAAATCTACTGTTAACTTTCTTTGTACATATCTTTCCCCCTGTAAATTCTCCCTATAGTATTTAAATAAATGTTTTTGTATTTAACTTGAAGTCTCCTCGTTTATTTTATGTAATATTTTGTTTTAAATTTAATGTGATAAAAACCCTTAAATCCCCTAGACATAAATCCGATCTACTTACCCCTTAAAGGTAACCCTTCCGTGGGCATTTTGTTTAATTGAACGGAATCCCATATAAATTTCATGACTATATTTTAAAAGCGAAAAAAGAGGAAAATTAATCCTCCGATAGAAACTATTCTTTTTTTGGGTGTGTGAAAATTTAATCGTAGCGTTAACGGGTATCTTTCCAATTTCTGTCAACGTAAGATATATAACAATTATAAATTTTAGTTTTGTATCATAATCATAAATAAAATTAAAATATGAGGAGGTGATAAAAATGATAAATGAGTTGAAACGAGCATTATTATAGCTTTATTTACTTACAATTGTCTAAACTTATCGATAAACTTTAAAATAAGCATTATTTCCTTAAAAGGAAATAATTTTTATGACAGTCTTCTATCAGCTCATTATGCTTGTTTTAATTAACGAACGTAACAGAAATTGGCCGATAGAAGATAATTTAAGAATTAATTACATCATCGTGACAGTAATAACTGAAATTTCTCGATTTTTACACAACTTAAATGTCTGTAAGTATCACTTTTAACTTTTGGATAAGAAAGAATGCTAGAATAGTGTCTTTAAGGATTTATGATTCAGTGTGACAAATATAACCAGTCCATTAATAAAACGGAGGAATACTGTTTACAACTTTAATTGAATATATAGGATAATTCAGCACCAATGCGACATATTTGTAGGAAGGATAAGGGGCCCAGAGACATATAACATATATCATTATAAGGTTGGAAATGCCCTCTTCGTGCGGTAGAGGGTGTTGTATGGAAAATGGAATTTTAATTTTTGATGCCTCCGGGTAATTTGTTCCGAAAATTTACTTTAATTCTTATTCGAATCGTTTAGCAGTTTCAAACAAACGATTAAATAATGTTCTTGAAAATAATCAATAAAACTGAACTTTGTAAAACTCAAAATTGTGTCCGCTGCGTAATCAATAAAAAGGCTTCGTTGCTAACCTGCGTCTTTATAAGTGTAAATACCTCGTTAGGCGAAACATATTATGTCCACACTAACCGTCTCTTGGTCAGAATCTCAGAAATCAAAAGAAAATCTCTCAAGATTTAAAGTGAAATTGAATGTACGAGTTATCTTTTGTTTTCACTCTGAGCTCTTAGATATCTGCCAGGCACTCTCTGCTGGCCGAACGGGAGGCACGTCCGGTCCGGCTTTGTCTCGAACGTGTTTAACCACGAGATTTTCTTGAAAGACATTTTATTATTTCTGCTTTGATAGTGCTAACTACCATAAATTCTCCCATACCAGGTTTTCATTGTATTTCCGAGAGATATCTCAGATAAAACTACTGTTTATTAATCCTTTGAACTCTGGAGCTACTACACTGTAAAAAATATCCGTTTTTTCCCGGACTTTTTCCGTATATTTGAAGGTTTAAAGCTGTTTTGTTAACAAAACGGTTTTTCACCGCGTTTTCCGCTCCAGCCATAAACGGTTTAAAACCGTCAGTTCAAACTCTATTTTTCGTCATACGGTATTGCTTTCCGTACGATATCTTTCCCTTTTCTTAAATGTAATTTTATTGCATTAATTTCATGTTTTTAATAGGGTTCCATCTCCGCTGTTGTTTACACATGTTGCAGTAAACTGTTGTCACTCATGAAAGCTAACCTTAAAACACGTGTTCTGGAAATAGTTGATTTTTACACCACTAGGTGGCGCCACTAGAGCTATAGTGACTTTAAAACTCAAATAGATTATTTTTACTTCATTTTCTGAAGTCTCCGGTGGTCTAGTGGTTAGAGCGACTGCCTTTTATTTCTAAGAACGCGGTTTCGATCCCCGGCTTGGAGGAGTTAGAAGTTTTGTCACCATCTTGCATCGAAATCGTCCAAGTAAGTTCAATTAAAAATTATATTAATTGAAATTAATAATTAAGCCTTGATTAATTAATATTCCTAATTGATAATACACATCAGCACATTTCAACTCAACTCGAACAGAAGGAGAAAAACAACTCAACTCAGTCGATGACGTCACTTACTTCGATGACTTAATTTTTATGGAGAAAACTTGATTTCATACGGTAAAAAACCGTTGTGACTACGGATTTACTTCCTAACTTTTACGGGAAAAACTTGTTCCTGTATGGTAAAAAACCGTTGTGCCTACGGATTTACTTCGTAACTTTTACGGTTTTGCACAACCAACCCAGCTGCCAGTTTAAAACCGTAAATTTTACGGGATTTTTTTTACAGTGTACTGCGACTTTGAGTTTTTATGAATGCTGTAGTCTCAAAACACATATAAATTTTTATTCAACCAAGTTTACACATGCTCTGTTATTAATTACTTAAAATTCTAAAATTTATTTGAAAGGGGAAGGGATTAAAACTAATTCTGAAAATTAGTCTCAGTTACTGAATAGTTGAGTAGCTTGAAATGGAGTAATTTTAGAAAATTATACGACGAAGATGGCCTTATTTGTAGGAAAACAAAAACTTTAAAACATTTCACTTGGATTCTAAAGTTAAAATCTTTTTAAATTATTAAATTAAATTAAAATTCATTATTAAATTTATTATTTATTCATTACTAATTATAAATTCATAATTAAATTATAATTTTTTAAAAAATGTTGCGCAATAGAAGATTGTTTCAGAGCTTAACTAAACAGAAACGTTTACACAGATTGCAATATTTTTTTCCTCTGCAAAAAAATCTCGGTATCCCCTAAGGAGATCATATTTGGCAATTCATCCAAGCGTGAAAAGTGATTTTCGGAGTGCAATATATTTAGTATTTTTACCTGTTAAACTATGAAAACCCCCAGTCTTGGATCTACCTTCAGGAACAACTTTATCTCGCAAAGTTCCACAGTTGTAATGAAGCCTCCGTGATTGGTTTTAGCAACAGAAAAAAATATGTTTCCGTTCCTGTTCGGAAAAAATACTATTTCGGTATCGAGATGTTTTTGCCTTCAGGCGATTCGCTCTGAGTTATATGTCACCGAATTCTGAAATATTTCTACTCCTGTGTCAGCTGGAATTCTTTTTTATTAAACGATTA